>JAUMHE010000043.1:14836625-14854318 GCA_032359235.1 Enteromius mattozi | reverse complement strand
GCTGGAAAACTGAGTCCGTGTGTGTGTGCAAATGGTGGTGTGAAGGTGCAGTGGCTGATGGGAAATGAAGTCCAGATGACAATCTAAGAGTCCTTGGTGAATCTGAGTGGGTTGGGGGTGCCCTATGGCGGAGCTTGAGGGTACTCCAGCTGATTATCGTGACAGTCACTATTGTGCAATTTCAATTACGATAATAGTTCCAAACAAAGCCAAAGCAGAACCGTTGGGCTTTTTGTTGCAACACACAGCAATGTTTTTATTTGAGTAAACCAATAATGACCTATTCATAAAGACAATTACCTGTCGGTTTTATTCATATTTAGAGTATAATTTCTATTTGCTTTATCATTTTTAACCCATTAATGCCCATTAAAACCTAATAATCTCATAGCATTATGCAATTCTAATTGCAGCGTAAATGCATTCATGCTACCTCTGAGAAGTCTGTGTAAAAATACAGAAATGTCAGGTGCAGCTTCTGAAAAAAGTGCTATTTCTTTCTAAAGCTACTTTGTAATATCTATTGAATGCTTTTCTCATTTTATCATAAATTTGATTAATCATCACATAATGCGATTAATTAAATTAAATATGTAATTACTTGACAGCCCTAATACTGTATAATGTTACGTATGAATTATTTCACAAGCCATATAAAGTTATTAGTTACTGTGTCAAAAACATTGTTTCTACTACAGTAAAAATGTCTAACTATAAAAAAAGGTCATAAAACACTAACAATACTCCATCCATAATTGGCAAAAGAACCAAAAAAACGTCCTCACTCCACAAGTCCTCAAATGGTCTGATATGTTTTTGAATCTCAGAGAATACTTGTCACATGTCCTCCTGAGCTCTCCTCTACCTGATTATATTTCTGCATCTGTGACTGAAGCAGAACCAGTGTGGTCTTAGTTACTGCCTCTCTGCCAGTTTCCCTCTGTGCTCAAGTGAGTATTATCAGGCTGAGATAAGATGTTCCTCTTCTCCGCTCCTCAGATGCACTGCATTCACAAAGCTTTGAAATCTCCTTGTGCGAGTTTTGGCAATATAAAAACTTATTTTGTGCTTGAATCAGACTTGCTTTCTCACACAATATCACACTCAAGCGCACACACACATACACAAACATTACTAGTCTCCCACGCTAATCCACCCAGAGAATAACAGAAAGCTGCAACCCAGGCCAGAGTGTGTTTGAATGTGGCACGGATCGCAGCTGCCCCGGAGTCCTAAGCTGGATGAGGGCTGGTTAGTAGGAGGCAGAGGAGTGTAGCCTCAAGCTACGAGCAGTCTGCCTAGTGTTTCATGCTATCATTCTCTTTCTCTTTTTTTTGTTTCATTCCCTTCCATTGCATTTTGTCTCTGTTTGTTCTTATCCACCTATCAGACATCTAATCCTCTTTATTTCTCTCTCGTACATACCCACTCAGATTTTTGGGTCAAGTGGTTTATTTAAATGAAACTTTCAAAGAATTATCATAGATACACCTATTTTAACATGTATTTTTAAAGAAATCAACCACTCAACCACACTTAATCATAACCTTCTGCAGATAGTTAGACATTGATGTCAATGAGACCTCCTTTTTCATAATAATAACAACTATTAGTAGTAGTATTTGTCTATTTATTCATTAATTTAAAATAATATATGAATATGATATAAACGGCGCTCCTCTTGCATGCAGATAATTCTTTCTACATTCAAAAACACCTACAAAAAAGTTCTTACTTTACACTCGAAAACAGAACTACCAAAAAAAAAAAAGTTTTATCTCATCTTGCCTTGGGCACTAAGTGAGGCAGGACTGACACTGGTGTCCCTTCAAAAAGGTGTGTGATGCCCCTGTCTCCTTCCCTGTGTCTGTCTTTGGTATGGTTGGGTCAAAGGTTTCAAGGACCTTTCTGTGTCTGTCGAAGCAAAAGACAGACAAGAGCAAGTGACAGAGCAAAAGATAAAGGATAAAATAGAAAAGAAGTTCCTGCCTTAGAGTTCTGGTTGCAGGGTAAATGAATACACTAGTCTTGATGGACTGAACTGAGATCTGAACCGAAAACTATGGAGAACGTGTCTTTTCATCATCTCTTTCAAAACACACAAATCAATCATTATTTTTAAACTGTAAAAACCTGGGAAAAGAAGCCAGTCATTATCACAATTTAAACCAAGAATAATCATGACTCTGACACAAAGTGATCTTAAAGGGGTTTATTCTGTAGCCTAATAGTTACCAGCTGGCAGTACATGGTTAATTAATGAATAAAATGGACGTAAAATATTGATTTGAGATAAAACTATTATTTTATTATAAGCCAGAGGCAATTTTTCCAACTGTTTTAAGATGGTGCTGATAAAATAATCAAAAGTATTTTGCTACAATGACCCGATAAAACTGGATATATGTACATAAAGCGACCAATCCAGTGACACAAGAAGTAAATGTGTCGAGCGCTGAGGCGTACATGACTCATACTTTTTCTCTTGTCCTCTAGACATGCATCAAAAAGACTTAAAAGCGCTTTCAATAATGAAACAGTATTTGAAAACACACATTTATATCCGTATGCATGTGCGAGGGTACAAAGAGAAAGGGAACGAGAGAGAACAAATACTGAAATGTTCTTTTATGCAAGCACATTATGCTAGTCATTATATTCAGGCACTCAAGCTATCTACATGCTTCAAAACTGGCAGGCTACATCAAAGAGAGAGGTATTGTCTAACTATTGACCCGCTAACTATAGACTGTGCTTTGGGCAAATAAGAACAAGAGAACCTGAACCAGGCTAATGTTCTCATTCGAGTCACTCTCCATGATTCTCCATTAAATATGAAAGAAATCAAAGACTATTGACGTATCCTGAATAATGACTGTAGTTCACATTCAGACACCAAGTGTGTCGCAAGAACAAATACTCCATTATGTGGCCCGTGTCGGGTTCATGCCATATTTTCAAACCTTCTTATTCTGTCTCAATATTTTTCTGCTTTCTTTTCGCTTCGCATAGAGCCAACCTCATACATAGCACTGCATGGAGATTTCAAAAACTACAAACTGTAATTACAAAATGCTAACATGCTCCTAATGAAAATACACATATCAAATTAGCACACTTTAATATATATACTGTATGTGTGCATATATATGTGTGTGTGCTATTTTCAAGTGATGGAGCAATAAATTAAAAAAATTGTAGTTTTGGATTGAACTGGACAAGAGCTCTTTAGAAGCCAAAGTACAGTATATTACCAAAACGAGAACTAAAAGAATGCTATAGGGATTGACCTAAGCTGCAGCCCCAGGCAGTCCAGCATAAAGGAGACAGAAAAGTTATGAATTACGAAGACGATGATCACAAGTACGCATCTGAAGGGATAAAGAGACATTCTGAATCCTGACAGAACATCAGTTCTCTGCACCCATCTGATCAAACACTCATGCCCTTGCTAACACAATGACCCGGAGGTCAATAAGTCTGTACTCACTGGCTTTAAAAAAAAAAAGTAAAAATTAAAAACAGACAGAACAACAGAAGAGATCATGCTACCATACTTAGACCTGCTGCCTGAGGTTTGGAATGCATCAGCACCATCTGATATATTGAGACGTGCCAAAATAAGCATATCTGCAGTGCCTGTTCATGCTATGTTTAGATCATAGATGGGAAAAGGTGACACTGGTACAGCTGAGGCCATTGTTCTTCTACTTGTCAGAAGAATATTTTTCCCCTAACTGTGACACCTGCAGACACAGAGTCTGAGAATACAATGACACCAGAGTATGTGAGTGGAAAGGAGTTGCAGGATTTTGCATGGATCAAGGAATTTTTTTTTTTGGCAAGTCGGACCGTCAGCATTCTATAAAAAACTGCACATAACACATGTTAAAAGCCCATTATGAAATGGCATGTCAGCAGGAATTTAGCATGCAGTAGACAGAGTGTTAATAGACTTTTAGCAGCTAGAATGAAAGAAAGATGGAATTTGTGAAATAATACCGCAATGACAAGAGTGGGAAAAAAAAAAAACAAATACAATGGGCAAATGAGGATAAGACTGTGCCAAGATAAAAAAGATAAAGGATAAAAACGTTCCTTTCCAATGTAAGAAAAAACAAAAACAAACTACTGGGCCAAAATTATGGTTCCTCCTACGAAAAAAACTAAACAAAATAACACTACCAGTCAAAAAGATGATTACAATATTTTATTATTTATTTTATTTCACTTATTTATTTATCTTTGGAAATATGTTTCTTATGCTCACCATTTATATTTATACAAATACAATAATACATCAATATTATACAATTTTTTTTTTTTTACATTATTTTACAAATTATGCCATTACTCCAGTCTTAAGTGTTACAGTACGATTTTTCTGTGGTCATTTTAATATGCTGATTTGGTGCGCATTTATCAATTATTATTGGTGCTTAATCATTAATAATATTTCTTATCAATGTTGAAAACAATTGGGCTGCTTAAAATTTTTGTTGAATATGTATTTTTAACATTTTACATTCTTTGATGAACAGAAAATCAACATTTCTTTGAAACAGAAATACATTAATATATCATTGTTTCCAAAAGAAAAAAAAAAGGGGGGGGGGCAACTAACTTGAATATTGCTAATAATAATGATAATAATGATAATAATAATAATAATAATTTGAGCACAACATTTACATATTTTAATGATTTCTGAAGGATCATAATAACACATACAGCGAGTTTGAATCCTGGTTTGAGGACCTTTCCTGATCCCGTCCCCCCTCTCCCACTTAGCTTCCAGTCAACTCTAAACTGTCCAATCATCATAAAGACAAAAATGCCAAAAATAAAAATCTGAAAAAAAAAAAAAAAAAAAAAAAGATCATATGACACTGAAGACTGGAGTAATGGCTGCTGAAAATTCAGATTTGCCATCACAGGAATAAATGAAATGTTACAATATTTTGAAAGAGAAAACAGTTCTTCTAAAGTGTAATGTTATTTCATATTATACTGTAATGTATTTTTTAATCAAATAAACATATACACATTGTAATATTTTATTAATATTTATTCTACTAAGAATCAAAAGTACAGCAGCCAGTGATTTAAAAGAGACACATCAAAACTGTTTGATGTGCATCCCATCTAAGGCTGAACACCTTCGTCCCTTTAAAGTTTAAACTAAAATCCTGACTCCACTCAGCAGTGCACAATGTGTACTCGCTATTATCACTTTTGTTCCCTGTGTTGATGAGGCCGTTATTGTGTTACTGGGAAGCAGGAGTCCAGCAGAGCTCTGCAGCCATCCTCTCAGACAAAGCTTCAGGACAAACCTTCTGCGTTCACAGGGTCACAATTGAGGTCCTGCAAGGCATGAGTCTGCCCAGCTTCATGGGCTTTGCGGTTTCATAACAGTGGGACTGAAGAATACTAATCAGACTGCAGAGAAGCAGGCTCTGAACAGTGCTTCAGCAAGGGAACACGTCTTATACACTGCGCTTCGATTAGTCTGCCTGTCGATCAATGCCTACATTGATTGATCAACCAATTGAGTGACTGACCTAACAACTCAGTTGTGATTAAAACCATGGCTATAAATGTAATTAAAACTATTAAAACTGGACGATAGCATTTAGGTAATTTCTGTTAAGCCCACCTATCATCAAAGTCTTTACTAGCAAGACAATACACTCAGTAGTCCCACACATCGGGGTCTAGTTAAATTTAAAAAAAAAAAAAAAAAAAAAAAAAAAAAAAAAACATACATCTCCAAAACAGTTTGTCAAGCTTATGTTTTAATAATATGTTGTATCAGCAACAACAAAAAGGTTTAATAAAATTAGCTCAAATCAAGCTAAAGGTCAAGCTAATGTGAACGTATGCTCTTTGATTCATGAGAAGATATATACTGGCAGGTTTTTCTCCCCACATAAAGAAAATACTATAACAATTTATAGTGTTTTTGAACCATATAATAGCAAAGTGTATTACACTGCATACATTATACATTAGTATTTACAACACTTTGTTAATAAATACTACAGCATAGTATTAACTACAGTAAACTGATAAACTGCATTATACTGTAGTATAATTTAGTATAATATATCCTATAGTTGTATAAAACTTTGTACAGTATTGGGTAAAACAATTAGATTTTATTATTAGTTGTTATATTATGACAGCGTGTATGGGACTGTCACATCAATAACTTCAAGTACATTACTATAGTAGCCTTTGGTTCAAAAACACTATAGTATTTACTATAAATGACTATATTATTTTTTTCATGTGGGTAGAAAAAAAACCTTATCTTTTGTTAAAGCTAGTTGTTTTACAACAAACAATCAATTATAAACTGCCTCACTCCTTAGAGCCAGGAAAAAAAAAATAATAATAATAATTTAAAAACCTCAGATTGTGTTCGTTTAAAGATAACTATACCATATTAGCATCCACACCAATGTACAATAATGTGTGCTGCTATGTCGTCTGCCACTTTAAATGCTTGAGCTCTTTAAAGCAATATCAATTCTGATTTGCTGTCAATGTTGGTACTACATCAGCAAAAAAAAAAATCAACGTATGTGATTTTTGAAAGTGATCCCAACAACATTGTTCAATTTAGCTGTGGCGTAGACTATTATTTAAATTTTGATAAAAGTTAACATTTATTTAATGTTGTAATTATACATATTATCCTTAGCGTGAATGAGCCTTAACAGTGTAAAAACCAGACAAAATTCAGGATTATGTTTACTAATGGTAAACATTACATTTTCATTCACTTTTTCATTGATTTACTTCTTATTTTCTTTTATATAAAGCCCTGCAGAACTGAGTATTTTTGGTCCATCCATCTATTCATTTTCCAAACTGCTAGTCCTGCGGGGATGCTGGAGCCTATCCCAGCATCTCAGGCCGTAGGCAGGGACAGATTTGGCCTTTGAGGGAATAGCACTTTCAGCAGGTGATTTGTCCCACTACCCTTGGATCCAAGGTGGAGAGAAATCACGCTCAGATCCATGCCTAGCAGTCATAATACTGATATGAACCGCAGCTACAAGGCTGTTATGAAAAGTTGGGCAAACGGGGACCGGTGAACTGGAAACAAAGAATATGTAACCCCTGAACCAGGTGTGAGGAGCTCGGTAGGGGATGTAATTTAAAAGAAAGTTCAATGTATAATAAAATATCTGAGCCCAGATTTCCACACACATTCATACAGTCCCAAGTGAAGTACGGAGAAAACAGGCAGTATGCAAAAAAGAAGAAGTCTTCAGGCCCCAAAAATGATTCCCAGTTAATGAGAAGCGAGCTGGAGGGAGCCGTTGCGGAGAGGTTTGTGTGTGCGAGGATGAACTGCTCATGCTGCAGCAGTGACAGGCGAAGGAGAAAAGGTTCAGACATGTCTGTCTACTCGCTGAATGAATCAGCTCGCTCACAGGCCCCTGTACCGCTCGCTACTGACAGCACTACAGGCAGAATCAGAGTGAATAAAAAGCCTTCCCTCACACTGCCTAAACGCCACTACGGAAAAAAACTAAAATGGCTAAAAGAAACAGGACGGACAGCTAAGCGGTAAACACACGCTGAGCTGTGACACACCAGAGTTTAGCAAACAAGACTCATTTCCGTTCAGATGGGATTTCGAGTTAATGAGATGAGCAGTTTACTCTGAATAAGGTCTGTCTGCATAAGGATTAATTATAAGATGCGGTTACAAGAATAAATTTGTAACACCATCCTGCACAAAATAAAATAAATAAATTAAATACCACGAAGATATGAATTGCAAGGAGCAAAAATGCCACATCTTTTCATTTGATGTTTTAAGCTCTTGTTAGTACGAAGCCAAAAACAATCCCGCCAGAATGATTCGCTAATTAGAAACAAACGCTTTTTGTCATCTGGTGTCCACAAGGATGCCTTGAAGATAAATCAAAATCTAATTTAGCAAAAATTCTGTATTTTGATTGCCATCAAATTGGATTTGCCTCTTTTCAGTCTCAAATCCCTTTTTCAGTTCATTTCTGCTTTCTATTCTCTCAGCATTCTGCGAAACAGCAGAAGTTGTCATGAGCCGCCTATTTGGAAGTGAGCTATCCAATAAGTTTTCATCCAGTTTGCCTTCATCACGTGCAAGCATGCAAACATTCATGCTCAAATTCTCCATTTCAAGCCCTGTAATTGAGTGAAAATGAGAAATTACTTCAAAAGAGAATCACAAGGACCCCTGGGGCACATGTTTAATTGTTCTAGCTCTCCTCTGACTGCTAGTTTCTCCTCCCCTCGGAGCGCCACCGCAGAGTCTCGATGGCAGTGGTAATTAGGCACGGGTCATTCACCTCTGTGGGAGAGCGACGGCGGCGATGTCACAGAGAGCGCAGCACAGAAGTTCAGCATCAAAACAGAGGTGTGAACGACCTGTATCGCTCTTGCTCTCTTCTTTTAAGTGATGCAATGCTTACTTAAGCATTGGCGCAGTGTGGAGCCATGAAGGGATGACTACGTTTAATTAAAAACTCAGTTTGCAGCCCTTCAGTACGTTTTTTCAATTAAATTTCTCTTCAGTATAGATGAGCATTCGTGAGCTACCTTCAGCTCGTAAATTTCAGCATAACTGGTAATTATGTTTGATCCAGCATGCCGATTTTGCAGTGGACACCTGCTCTGATTAATGAGAACACCCCCTAACAAACATGTCTTTATGGCAGGGCTATTTCATAAGCACTGATGTATGTGTGTGTGAGTAACAGCCCTACAGTATATGTATAGCACAAGCAAGTTGGTGGGTCGATAAGCTGGTTAGTAATGACCTTCCTCGCCTCTTCCCTGCATTTGCACAGAACCACGACAGCTTCTCCTATGTGTTCAACCCACAGTGCTCAGTTACCCCATCCACCCATGAAGTTGCTCACAAACATGGCATGGTAGGAGGAAACATGCTGGTCTAAGCTGGTCATTAACTGGCCCAAGCTGGTGTTCAAGCTGGTTTTCGAAAATCGGGAGCTGGCAAACAAGCTAATGACCAGCTCGCACCAATTACTGACCAGTTTGGACATGATAACTGAAACTAAATACATTTCGATGACTCCAAAATCAGCTAAATTAAAACATAAACAGCCACAAATTAATTTTAGGCTTGGTTTGTGATGACATACCATTACAAGCCATCTGCATTAAACATGAAAATGCTACTAGCAATAATACTAGAAGTAGTACTTTTGATGAGGCATTTAAAGGGTTAGTTCACCCCAAAGTGAAAATTCTGGCATTAATTACTCACCCTCGTGTCTTTCCAAACCCATGAGACCTTCGTTCATCTTCGGAACACAAATTAAGATATTTTTGATGATATCAGAGAGCCATCTGTCCCTCCATAGACAGCAATACTCAAATGATCCCAGATCCAGAAACATGGTAAAAATTTTGTGACGCAACAAGAATACTTTTTTTGCGCAAAGAAAACAAAAATAACATCATATACTCAACCATTCCTCTCCTATGACTTACGTCTTCCACCATTTTAGAGAATATTACTATGTAAGCATGCGCTTTCCTCTAGGCATAAACAGCTGCAGATTGCGTACATGCATGTGCTTTCACCTGGATGTAAAGAAGGCTGATTACGTCAAATACGTTAAAGCTTGCATATGCGGTGCGTTGAGATACTCTCTAAAATGGCGAAAGACGTAAGTCACGGGAGAAGAGTAAATTATGTTATTTTTGTTTTATTTGCTCAAAAAAGCACTGCCATAACATCGCAAAAATTGACTGTTTTACCAGTGTTTTTGCTACGTTTCTGTATCTGGGATTATTTGAGTTGTGTTGCTGTCTATGGAGGGACAGATGGCTCTCTGATATCATCAAAAATATCTTAATTTGTGTTCTGAAGATGAACGGCGGTCTAATGGGTTTGGAACGACATGAGGGTGAGTAATTAATGACAGAATTTTTTCGGGGGGTGAACTATCCCTTTAATGCTGTTAAATATCGGTGCAGTAATTTTGACAGCCCTAAAATACAACTAACTCTAAAAGTTATACTACATTTCTCAAAAATACTGAAACTAAACTAAAACTAACAATGAGAGAGAAAACTAAAAACAAAATAAATAAAAACAAAATTCAAATCTATAGTAACCGTTAATGAAGCTCACAAACTTTAGCATATAGCTCTTCTAGAAGCGCTCACTGTATAAACCTGATAGTATAAAAAACTTTTTTGTTACCAATAAGAACCTGTGATTGTCAGCCAATCATTAGACCGGAGCTCAGAATGATGAGAAATTTTGTGCCATTTTATGTGCAATATTGTCTGTGAATGATCCATTGATGTGCCATCAGAGAGTGAGACTAAGGGGAACCGGTTAGTAGAAACAGATCATCCTGAAGGTTATGGTTTCTTTAGCAGATATCAGAACTTTTATACAAAATGACATAAAACGATAGAAGCTCTATAAATTATAAATCAAACTTTTGACAAACAGTTTTGTTTATACTCTGTAACTCTTCTGTGAGTAGGGTCAACAGAATCAGGGAGGAATTCTGATAAGCGTTTGATAGAATATCCTCACTTTTATCAAACGCCAATTGACCACTTGTGTTCTTGAGCTTTTCTGCTCTCAGGGCATTTCAGACGGGACAGATTGTGATAATGGAGCCCATTCCTGCTTAGACCCAAACAAGATTGGTTTACAGTAAAGTCACTCAGCCCAGAGGGACCACACGGCTGTATTTAGTATCAGATCCTTATAGATAAGACTGACATTCTCAACCTGAAGCGAAAAAGCAAAAGAATAGACGAGATATATAGAGTGAGAAAACAAAAGAACCTAAAGTTCAGTTGTGATACCAGTGAAACTGTGTGATGCCCGATATCAGCAAAAACTATTATTAGTACACTATGAAACATCTTATTAATGAAGCAGTAACAAATTTAATTACAATTTAACAACAACATGTAGCCTCGTTTAACTTTTTGCTTCAAGTAATTATTCAAATAAATATTTAATAATAAAGAACAAATATGAATTTAATTAATAGTGGAGTGGTTTCCTTGTCAATACTGTTTGCTTAAATATTATCAGCTTAAAAGGCAGGGACAGGTCTATTATGGTTTCATTTACAAGTGCAATTTGACTTTTGACATCACAAAAACACACACACATTTCTGTTCAGTGTGTCAGCACCAGCACTGTGTGTGTGTGTCCATGTTTTGTGCCAGTCTCCTTCACTCCAGCTCTGTCCATTCATGTGCTTGGTTATGAGGTGACCTTGTGCTGAATGTGAATCTGGGCAACTGGCTCTTTCCAACTGCTCTCTCTCTCTCCCCTCAATCCACACTAATCCATCAGGGTTATCAGAACTCTACTCCCTAATTAGGAGGCCGGGGAACTGGGCGGCAAGCATTGCCATACCCCTCCCTCCCCCACCCTCATTCATTTGAAAAAACACTAAAAACAGCAACCAGCTCCTGGCGCAGCACTAATACGGCAAGGTCGAGAGATATCAATCTCAGGCTGTTGTCGGAACGCAGGAATGCGTCAACGCGACAAGTGAGAGCTGCATTGCAATGACCCATTTTACGGGTTGGAGGAGGAGAGATTTTCACTTTCAAAGACCTTTTAAATCTTTAACCACAACCAGCTTTGACAACACCAAGCTTTAATAACAGCTCTTTTCCCAGTCCAGCTTCAGAGAATTTGTCGTCACCGCATTCGTATTTGCCACGGAAAGATGCTCACGTCGACGGGGGGTTAACGAGTTTTTCACTAGAGAAGACATTTGAGCCTTAATGTTCTCATTATGAATAAAACCAATGAGCATGGGATGCAATTCTGTTGCCATGGGCGTATTATTCAGATCAACTCATCTAAAGACTTATCTATTTATGAAATGTATTTTATACTTATGATCATTTATATTGCCTCAGGTGATATATAGACACACTTTGTAATTACTGGAGCGGAGCGATGCAACACAATGCATTTGTGGTAGTGTAAAAGAAGCTTCTTTCAAAAAGCTGCTCATAATTAAAGTAATTAAAATACAGCCAAGGCACTTACTTATAAAACCACTTACTTATAAAAGTGACATTTATTCAATATAATACAAAAAGTAAAAAAAAATAAAAAAAAGTGAATGGATGGATGGATGGATGGGAGTGAATACAGAGTACAGAAAGTCCCATACTAATTTATATAAGTAATATATTAGATGTGCTGATCAATTTAAAATCAAAAAATAAAGTGAAATCTGCTTCTGTACAAATAGACAAGACACGTGTGGTGTGAAAAAGTGAATTGTGCATGTGATTACCATCCTGCACGGACCGCATAACAAGCGGTTTTCCTGGCCCGTTTCCTGATCACTGTCACTGTTTTTCTCCCATCAAGGCTTCTCTCCTCTGTATTAATTGCCTGGTTAATTAAGGAACTTAGAGCTATCGGAAAAGCTTCTCAAAAAGAGAGAGACAGTGTCCTGGGGGAAAAGACGACTCTAATGAAGTGAATAAAGATGAAAAGTGCTGATCAAGGAGACGCTGGTGTGAACTACGGAGAGTCAGGCCAGGATTGCCAACGCAAGAGGAAATCTGCCCTTCTCTCGTCGGCAGACTTTTTTTTTTTTTTTTGCATTGCAAGTGCATAGCCAAAAGGAGAAAAGTGAGAGGGAGCAAAAGAAAGAGAGAGACATGAAAGAGAGTCTGGCTAGAGAGTATGGGTATGTTTTCTCATTAATCGTTCGCTGCAGCTAACGCTGTGTCTCAGTAGCCTCGTTTACCATGTGTCCCGGCCATCTGCAGTCCTTCCTTTCCGCTGGCTTTTTAAAAGTCCCAATGCCAATCTGAGTGGCAAACAGATGATGAGTGCTGAGCAGAGAAATGGGTGCCAAAAACAATGTGTGGAGAGCAAGCGATATGACAGTGCCGCGGGCATCAAGGAAGCACCCACACTTCTTCTAGAAGAAAACCATGTCATTAAGTTCATTCACAGCGGAGCTGGTGTTTTATAAACACGTTCGCCTCATACCACACACTCATTTGCAGCTGAAGGAATGCTAATGTGGTTAATGAGCCTAATATGGAGAGGGATGTGGAAATGGACTTACTGATCTCGGAACTTGAAGACATTGGAACGAGATCAACGCTGCCTCCTGGACTGGCAACATTGACAGGCTGTGTAAAACTTAGAAGAAGAGCATACAGTTAGTTTTGAGTTTGCTCAGAGCACGAGAAACCACAATAAAAGCAGCTAAATGAATATTCAAGGATAAATAGAACAATAACGTGTGCTTGTTTATTGAAGAAAAGCACAGAAAGAAAGTCCAGATATGCTTATTAAAGTGGCAGTCGATTCTCAATTTGGGGTTTAAAAGGTGAAAGAACTTTATAAAGAGGGCTTTTTTCAGCCAAATAATGAGGAAATCACCTCAGGTATTGTTCTGCAGGAGTGTGAATGTTCTTCACGGGAAGATTACAGAGTAAAGTCTCTGGGGCTCTCACATGTCAACAGCCAAGGAGTGTTTACTCTCTCTGATGAAGTCACCAACCTTCACCACCGAAGCTCATGAGAACTGTCCATCTCCATAGCCACAAGCTCCATTTACTTGCATTATTGTTCATGGTGAATGGCATGTGTGGGAGAGTAGACATACACAAAGAAAGAAGAAAGAAATAAAGAAAACGGTCATAAGAAAAAACAGTGGGCGTTTTGATTTAGGCAAATATCCGACTGAATATGCAGGGTGATTCAACTTCACACAAAAATGTGTGGGTTGACATTTACTCTTAACAGTAACTTCAAAGATTTTGGGATACCTGGTGATGTCAGAAGGTCAGAGGGCAAGGTTTCACAAGTTAGCACAGTCTAGTGTGCTGTTACTGTAAATGCTGTAACTGCACCATTTTGCAAAAAAGCATCTTTCTTCATTGACTGCCATTCACAAAAAGTTGTGTTTTATTATTAGATATTATGTTTTACAAGAATATGAATGCTTTTGCAATTGCAAATCTGTCCTTAATTTGGAGTGGGGTAATAAACTATTTTTTACTTCACTTTGAATTTATGACAGTAGGCTTAAAATGAAATAAAAGCTGTGTAACAAGTGTAATTTTCTTAAAAATGGTGATTCAGCAAAACAAAGAATGGCTTGTCAAAGTCTTAGAAATCACAAATTATTTATTGTCATCATTTACTCATGTTGTTTCAAACTTGTAGGACTGACTTCGTTTAGTGAAAGAAAACATTAAGAATGTTGTTCATTAAATATTTTAGCAGGGCTCAGAACAACATTAAAACTCACCAACTTTAACTGTATACAGAGTCTTTTGTTGCACACAAGACAAATGTTATGCAGGTTAGTGTTAACTAAAATGAAACATTTCTCAGAATACTACTACCTGCTGAATTTCTCTGAACTGTAATCCACTTTTTTAATTCTGATTCAAATTTCAATTCAACATTCTGTGTGTCATGGTCAATTCAACTCATAAAATCAAAAGTAAGTGAATTCCTAAATTATAAAATTCTTAAATTCTGAAAAAAAAATCTTGATCTTAATCATTTAGAGCGCCTCCTAGAGGAGCATATGTTATGAAATAGCATATGTCTCTTCTATGTGTTGTACAGTCTCTACACTTCAGCTTTGAGAGGGAAAAAATAATTTTCCTCTTTACTTCTCTGGAAGGCTCTGTTGCTCTTCCAAGAACAAAGGAAGCAGATGCGAAGATGGATGGTCTGTTGAGACAGCACAAAGTAACGTCTCGTCTAATGTTGAAATAATTGTGGATATTAAAGAGAGAGGAAAATGCCAGCTCAGCCTGGGGAAGGCAGGAAAAAGAATTGAGAGAGGCAATAATGCAATAAAAAGTCAGGCACTGGTGGAGGGAAGATTTCATTAAAAACAATAATGGTCACGACTGACTGGCCCAAATGCCGGAGGACAGGTCGTTCTTCTACAAATATGGCCTTTTGATCCTTGCCTTCAGAATGCAATCCGAGCAGTTTTTTGGGGTGATGAATGAGCGCAAGCAATTTTTGCGAAACCAACAATGACTACGCTATTACTCAAAGGATCTGCACAAGACGTAAAAGGTGAGAGAAAAGGATATCAGCGATATAAAAAAAAATGCAAAAAGGGCATTCACACTAAAAGCGATACAAATTTTATTGTTGCTGCAAAACTAGGGAGAATCTGAAAACTCCATGATATTGACATTCCTGTGTTTACATATTACCTGTTTAATCAGGAATTGACAACAGACTTTAGTTTCACTCATAAGTTGGTTTCAAGCGGAAGGAACTTCAATTGATTATAATGTAGTCTGCATTATTTTTGCACCTTTTTCACGGAGAAACACTGCGCACTTTAAATTTGTCAACACTAAAAGTGAATTGTCAATGTTTATGAGTGCAAAAGCACACATATAAGCCTCAGTGCTAGCAAACATGGACTAAAAGCCACATTATAACTCAATTTTGATTTCATACATAAAATCTAGTGAGTGGGAAGAGTAAGACATTTATGGCCCAGCAAACAAACGCATAGAAATTAAATGATTTGACTACTGTATATAAAGTGAGTGACCATATGAACTAACAGCTTCCTATCTTTCTTCAAGAAAGAAAACATGCCTGTTTGTATGAAGAAATTACAACACACTATACATTAAAACGGTATGAAATAGCTAAAACATGTTACATGTTTACTAGGGGTGGAGCCGAACCTGAATACGGTTTTCGGAAAGTGCAAATAACGTGTTTTTTACGAATACTTATTTCGAACAAATACTTTAAAAATATTTGTATTCATGAACAAGAAAAACTTTATATCAAAAAGCTGCGTTTCCTCATGAGACCGCAGTGCATGCCCAGATGAGTGAGTGAGTGACGTGTAAAAAAGGTGACTGACACAGGCTGCTCCACACAGCAACAGAGAAGGCTCGGCTGAGCGAAAAAAGACTTAACTGCATCACTATTTTTGCTGAATAGATTTTTGTCCCTTAACTGGGTTCCGGAGGCAGTTTATAACTTTCGGGAAGCGGAGTTTGATCGGGAGATTATTCCATTACGCTGCATTATTGACGTCTGCAGTCGGGTGCTCTCATGTTTGCTCTGTTTACGTAGCTCAGTTAGCTCAGTAATTTAGACAATAGGCCGTTGACTGAGTAACGTTAGCGTTCAGTTAAAAAGGTTAAAACAATGCTTGTGTAGTTGTGTCGAATTGTATGCACTTGTGGGAGTTACATGGTACTTTTAAGTTACTCTGTGTTTTGCAGACAGCAAGATGTAGGCTATAGGCTAGTTAACCTTAGCATAGCTTCCCGTCACTCATCAACTTAGCTAAAATTCCCCACATGGATTTGGGCAAACCAAACAGAAAAGAGTGTGGCTGCTGCTGAGCCATCTCTTGGTCCTCCACCAGCCAAAAAAACTTGCTCAAGTTCTGTATGGAAGCATTTTACAGTCAGTGCTGCAGATAAAACCAAAGTGATATGTAATGTGTGCAAAAGTCAAATCAGCAGAGGCAGAGATATCAAACATCTGTCAACATCTGCTATGCATAATCACATGCACTTAAAGCATCCTCTCCTGGAACTGTGTGCCAACCAATTCATCATCACAGCCATGTTCTGCCAATGCAAAGCAGTTTCAATCACCTATATTAGCTGCATTTAATGCAAAACAGGCTTATCCACCCAACCACCCCACTGCAAAGCAAATAACAAACACAGTGGGAGAAATGATTTGCCTTGACCTGATGGCCACAGTTATACCACAACTTTACCAAGATGCGAAAACAAAAGTAAAAGAAGCTCTCTCAGAAAACTTCACAAAATCCAGGAAGAGCTTGGCCTTCCCAAGAACACTTTGGTGCGTGATGTGTCCACCAGGTGGAATTCCTTCTTCCACATGCTCCAGCAGCTGTTGGAGCAGAGACGACCACTGACTACCATGATTGCAGAGATGGATCTGGGAGGTGTAATGTCACACCATCAATGGGAACTAGTGCAGGCCATTGTGAAAATACTACAACCATTTGAGGAGGCAACATGCACTGTGTGTAAGGATGTGGCTTCTCTGTATTCTGTTATCCCTTGTGTGCAGGCTCTCAAGACTGCAATAACAAACTTAAAAGTGGATGCGGATGTACAGGCTCTTCCAGAGGCACTTAAAATGGTGACCACATTGCAGTCTTAGTTGGCTCAGCGCTTCCAGGCTGTCTTTGATGACTCCTTGGGTCATTACTACTGGATCCCCGATTTAAGAGCTTGCCCATGTCACTTAGTACATCAGAGTTTGACAGGCTCAAAGCAGATGTGGCTGCAGAGGTGGATGCAGAACTCCAAGCGGATGATGTTTCTGAGGCACCTGAAGCTGCCAGTTCATCCTCAGTTGAGAGTGAAACCAGTGGGCAAAAAAGCCTCTTTTGGGGGGCAATGCACAATCTTGCTAAACCGAAAGCCAAATCTGCCTCATCTGGTGCTATGACCTCCCTCAAGATAGTTGAGAGCTACTTAGCTGAGGACAGCACTGAATCACTGACCTCAGATCCTGCAGTGACCTTCTGGTCAAAAATGATGCAGCCACAGCCAGCCCTGGCTCATGTGGCAAGTCGTGGCCTAATGGATAGGGAGTTGGGCTTGTAACCCAAAGGTCGCGGGTTCGAGTCCCAGGTCCGGCAGGGATT
>JAUMHE010000043.1:14818043-14834297 GCA_032359235.1 Enteromius mattozi | reverse complement strand
GGATTAATATTATACAAGAGTAACACAAAAGGAATCTTTGGACAATATAAATGAATGTCTTAGAGTATAAAAATATATGAGGTTAAAAAGATTTTTGATGTTTATGAAAGATGTATCTTATGCTCACCAAGGCTGGATTTGTTTGACTTGATATTTTTTTATTTATATATATATATATATATATATATATATAATTTTTTTTTATTATTATTTATTTAAATTATTTTTTTGTGGAAACTAAGAAACTTTTTCTAACTATTTTTGATGAACAGCATTTATTTGAAACAAAAATCTACTATGACAAATGTCTTTACTTTGATTTTTGATCAGTTTAATGCATCCTTACTAATCCTCAACACATTTGTTTCTTATATATGTTTCACTCTTCCCAAACCTTTATATATCCACACACAGCATATGCAGAGGTCTGATAAATATTACAAAAATCTCCACAGTACACTACAAAATACTCTGCTGTTAGTCGCTGCTTTATCATGTGAGACAGCAGGGAGATTTACAGCATCATCAGGCGGTAGTGTAATACCTCCTAAACAAGATCCAATCAATGCCACATACGTTAGCTTTCTCATTGGCACTGACATCAGTTAGAGCCTCCATTTCACAACAGTGCCAGTTCTGCCTCCATTATTGGAGCACATGATGAATTGAACCAGGTTGGTGCCATCTTACCCCAAGCTGTGCCCCGAGCCCAGAGCGCCTGGCTGCACTCACGGCAGCAGTGTCTGCACTGATCTCCACCACCTCCTCTCAATAAAGTAAAGTAGACCACTGGGAGATTGCAGTATGGGTCCTAAGTGCCAGCCACACATGGCATGGCAGGCCTGCAGAGCTGAGGGAATGAGTAAATCACACTCCCCGCTTCATCCGTAGCCATGGCTGTGGTCTCGGTGTGTGCAGAGTCTGTCTGCTGCCAGGGGAATGGATGGCTATGATATCTAATAAAGGCAAATGTTGTGCAACTCATTTTAAAAGAGCCATTTCTCTTTTACGTGTGTCAGATCCTGCAGGGCATCTCTGGCCCTGTGCATCTGCTCTCATTCGGTCATTTATTATTTCAATGAAGCAGCTGATGCTTGGTGAGTCCTGTAGGACATTTTCTCCTGAATGTGCAGAGATAAACACTTAGAGGAATATACGCCTTACCTTATTAGTGCCCTATCCATGCACTCCTGAACTGCCATGTAAGTGTGTATGCAAATAAGCTTGCACATCTGTAGGAATCCATTTAAAACCAAATATAAATATCTTACAATATATTACCGAATGCAATGCACTAATTTAGTGCAATTATCTAAAATGAATCATTAAAATTGTCATTACATTAAGTCTGACCTATATGCTGCTACACTTAGCTTTCATCATCAAAAAAACAAGTCTTGCATTCAGAAACAGCTGGATGGAGTGTAGCAACATGGAACAAAAAAGCAGAGGTTGTTCATTTAAATATTTTACTTGATACAGTCTTTACAGTCTTAAAAACACTGTTCATATTATTCAGTCAAAACAACAATAGACCTCAGTTTTGCTGGCAGCACATCTATCATGTTTTGATTGTTAAAAAAAAATAGCACATCTGGAACGTGGGACAGTGTAGTGCGTGAACAGAATAGATTGACAGATTCACTTGCAAAATTGTTTGCTTTTGGCGCAATAAAATTGAACTCCATATTTAGCTTAGTCCATTCAGCTTTTTCTCTTACAGAGCAAAATAATACCATTAAATTATCTTTTCATATGCTTTAGCCAGCTAATATTGATGTATGCAGTAATTTCAATTAATTGCTCTGTCTATTAATTTATTTCTATTAAATGTTACAGCCCTATTAAATACAGTATATAGTTAAACTTGAAGAATTGTGTACTAGCGTAAGTACACAGTCTCCTACTGTATGCATTTGTCAGTATTTTGGGCAAAGTTAACACAAATTCACAATTTTGAGCATTGATATCTAACACCTTTATTAAAATTAATAAAATTTTATTAAAACTGGTTCTGTGATTTGAAAGAACTAATGTTCATACAAGTGCACAAAATCTGTAGAAGTGCTTTATAGATAATATATTAATCAATATATGGTTAACGCATTCCTGTAGCTCAAGTTGAAGTTGATGCTAACAAGGTCATGGGTTTGATTCCCAGGGAATGCATTAACCAATAAAATGCATATCTTGAATGCAGTGCAAGTATTTGCAAGGTAAAATTTAATTATAATGATGCTCATGAAGATAAATCAACCTCTGACCAGTATCATTATAAGCAGATGCATATTTATTAATCCACACAAATTGCCAAACCCAATAATTACACACATTAAAGGATTAATTCACTCCAGAAATCCTCAGCTGGGATCGTAGAGAGCCCTTTGAAGCTGCATTGATTCAGACCTTAAAACCCATTGGTACCTGTTGAAGTCCACTATAGGGAAAAACATCCTGAAATGTTTTCCTCAAAAAGCTTTATTTCTTTTCAACTGATGAAAGACAGACATAAACATTTTGCGGGTGAGTAAATTATCAGGATATTTTAATTCTGAAGTGCACCAATTCTTAACAAAGAACTGAATGTGGTGACATTAAAACAAAGTACTAAATTAATTTCAAAATATCAGTGAACAACCATAGTATTTATCCATAACATACCAGGACAACACACAAAGCATCAATATCACAAAGCACAATAACAACTGCACTTTGTAGCTAAACACTATCATCCAATAAATAATTCCCCTTTCAATCCACAGCTCAGACATATTTATTTAACACCCTCTATGTTTTCATTGTCATGGAACGCTATCAACTAGGTCTGCATGTGGTTTATTCTAATATCCTGCTTTGGTATTCTATACACGGTGGACACAAAAAAACGCTTACAAAAAGAGATAAAGACACTTGACAGGTCTGATCTCTCTGAGGCTCAATTCTGCATTAAACATTACCTTATCAGTACAACACTATGGCCAAAGCATATCCGGAGCTGTCAAGCAACTCTGCGCCTAATGTCAGGACAATATTGAACAAACGATGAGGTCACAGATAAATATTCGCTTCAAGACATGACAGACTCAACATACAGTATGCCGGCACACGCAAAGGAAGTGCCCCCTTCTCCATTAATTTAACAACACCGGCTGCGGTATGGAGAGGTCCTGACAATACCCTTTACTGATAGGGGGGACAACATTTATCTGCAGGTAAAGTGGCCTGAAGGACCCCAGTGAAAAGGGGACTCATGCATAGCAATGACAAATCGGAGAGCAATGAGATTGCAGGGAAGATACGCTGAAATCTTGACATCTCAAGGAGAATGCTGAATGAGATCAAGAGCACCTTTAAATGCTGTGTTCTTCATAAACAAAGCTTCTAAACCTTTTTTTTTTCGTTTTTTTGTGTGTCTCTATCAGCACTGGGGAAGCTACTGTCGCTTGTAGCCTTAGGCTGGCCACTCAATTTACAAATATGTTTAATATTTGCAAATCTTGATCGAGCTGATAGCCAATGAGAGTGAGCAAGCTTCACACACTGAATGTAGCATGCGTTTACAGCTAAAACTTGGAGTATTGAGAAAGATCATTCATCCTCTATTTTTTGTTCTCCTTAAGTCAGTATTCTCCACCAGTTTTAAATTCACTTAAGATTTGAAAATCATCTAGTGTCACAGCTGCCATATGCTACAGTTTCACTTGAATACAGGCTATGGATTAAAACTACAATCAAGATAAAAAGAAAAAGTAGTTAGTTACACTACAGGCTTTTAACAACAAGACAATAACCATGAAGCTACTTACAGGCCCCATGAAATCTCTTGACTAGCACCATTTTATTTCCTGTGTTGACAAATGGGAGTGCTGCAGGAATTGCTGCAGGAGTCCTAAAAATTAGAGCACATTTGCACTTCTGGTTCCATCATCCCAAGGACAATGGCTTTTTGAATGGCTTTTTGGTTAAAGTGGTTGACATTAGGTCTAGTCACAGGAAACTCACTATACTTACTAGTCCGGTTTTACATCAACCCTCCAGCACCCTATATTTTTTAATTAATCAAGAAGTTGAGGTGGTACATTTTATGCTCATTCTCTTGACAGTAATGACAGTACCAAAATTGAACCAAACAAATGAGCAGATAGATAGATACATAGATAAATAAATTCCATGAATACAATGTCTCTTGGGATAAAAGTGCCAAATGCATAAATTAAATGTACTGTTAGAGAACATGCTTGATTATTCCTTCAAACTCATGCATAATACAACATATTAAAAACACTGATGTAGCAGTTTTTCACATCACACTCCTAACTATTGAAAAAGCAGCTTGTTAACGGAAAACCCACATTTTGAACCATCTGGCACACTCCTGATAAATGACGTAAAGTTCGTAGCATAGCGTAGCTTCTTTTACTGTCTTTCTCATTTCCCAGCACTGGTTTCTACATCTGTCAAAATTGTCTGGATTTAGCCTCTTGCACTCATCAAACAGGGCAAATTTCAAATTGCATACTTCCGGGGGATCTTGCGCCATCCAAGCAGCTGCCACTGAGATGAATGGGAATGCTAATGGATGACTTTCTCCAGGTATTACAGACCTCTTTAGGCCATGTCATTGCCACAGACATCACTAACCACCAGTAATACTCTGTCATGAGTTGAACCGCGGCTGTAGGCTAACGAACGTGAGAAACTGGAGGTTAATGCCATCCTTGGGGAACGTACCTGAGAGCAGGTACAAACCTGCTGTGCTATATGCTAACCGAGCTATTCCTGGATGAGGAGCCAGACGGATGGAGGAAACACAGTCTAATCTGGTACCGCAGTCTGGTCAGAGAATGGGTCACAGTTTCTAGGTTGTGAACACTCAGGGCAGGAAGTAAACGCCAAATGCTGGGGCAATTGGGCAGGAGATCCAAAAAACCTTGTGCGTGCAGAAAGAACAAATGACATGTCACAAGTTGTCATAGCTACATCGCTCTGATTAGCGATCGGCACGATAAATTCTCTCATCTCCTACATTTGATTACTCATACCACAGTATGTTCCCCATGGAGACAAAATCTCCATAAAATAATCTCCACAAGAGTCCAATTATGTACAAGCGCAAATCACTAAGCAAACACATCTCAGAGAAGAGAGTGATATTTATAATATACTTGCTTATCATGCCTGACTCATAAGTTCTGGTTTGATTTTTTATTTTTTTTTGGCCCAAAGGCATGTGCTAAAAAGGGGCATAAAGCTAAGAAGACATCTAAAGAACTAGTACTTGGTTTCAAAAAGAAGAAAAAAAACATATGCTTTGAGTTCAACATGTGCTAGCCTGCCAGTAGCTCACTGCAAAGCTAACATACAATTCTATTGAGAAGCAGCCAAAAGAAATATATGCTGCAACAAATGCTATCACAGAATTAGTAGGAGATCCAAACACTTAATGTGCACTGCACTTTCCTCTATCTTGCTGACTTTTTCAGGTCAGTTTACTAGTTAGGGGCCATACTGCAAAGACTTGCTTACACCAGCATCAATTTCCTAGTTGCTTTACCAGATTATAACTTTATATTTTGAATTATTTACTTATTATTTGCAATAATAATACTAACAATACCAATTATTATTATTAATTTCTTGAAGATCTAAACTAAAGCCTGAGGGTACACAGATTTTGCAATAGCAAAACCCATGCCATATTTCTGTGGTTTACAGGGTGAGCATTTCTAAACTGGGGCGGTTAAAGATCCAGGTCATAACAAGAGGGTCATCGCTTTGAATCAGAGAATTAGCACAAGATTTAAGAAGACGGCAAACAAAGTCCAATGAGTATTGTGGTTACCAATCCACAATATTACTTTTACACAAGGCATCAAAGCCGTAAGCTCACCCTTGTTTAGAAAATACAGGATTTGCACATTTTCTGCTCCAAATGTATTGTTTTGCTTATTTAACCTTTTTTGAAGACTCGAAAGGTTGTAGGTTAATTTTGAAGGTCTGACTAATTGGCTCCCTGTATTGAATTAAAGCCTTAATAAGCAAAGACAGCTGAGACAGTTGCTAAGAATAAAGCAAATTACAAGAAGCAGCTATTTAATCGCTTCTTTTTGCGATATACTGTAATATATTTCATCAACATTATGCCCACGTAAATGAGCTAAAAACACCAGCTGACCTTGAAATAGCCATGTACAGTCTCTAAAACCTAACAGGATTTTGCTCGTGCACACACCTTAAACCAGACTAAGATTGTTTGTTGGTCTTAGCTGGTTTAAAATGGTCTCACATAATGACAGGAATGTCCCTCTAAGACCAGCAATCCACACCAACCTAACCAGTTAAACAGACCTGCAAACAAACCATTATCGCTTTGGATAGAGTGTCTGTGATGCACATAAACAAAACATCTAAATAACAATTAGTGCAGATGGTTATCTGAACATATTGCTCAAGTGTATGATGTAAACGGCTGATAACTGTAAAAAAATAAAAAAAGGGCATCAAACCGGAAATTAGAGTAGATGCGGCTTATTAATGCTTTAAAGTAAAGTAAAGTAAAGTTCCAGCTGTGTAATACATCATTCCTCTAATATTTTAATGTGATGATTAGAAATGTAATGAAACAAGTTATTAGCAAACAACAGCAAAGCAACATTTGCAGTTGTGTCTCATCCAATCTCACTCGTTTTAATTTCACAACAAATACATAAACATATGATTTGGATTGACACCTGGCATTATTTCGAAACTAGCTATACATTTTATAAAGAAAATTGCTGCTGATAGCTACACGACAACATCCAACTCTATTATAAAACTGAAGCTGCAAGCTATTTTTCCAGTTCACCGTTTTTGCGAGAATGACAGGACATCCATTCCGCCTATAAGTAATTTTTCCATTTTATCTATTCATTATTTTGAAACCCTGACAAAATAAGCCAATTTAATTATACACCATGACTATTTTAACCCTCACCCCTGTGAGAAACTGTCAAAGCCTACTTCTCTGTCAGGCGAATGAATGCTCAATATGTCTGAATGAGCAGCCATTCATTTCAAAGAAAAAACAAATGTTTACCAAGGACACAGATGTTTTATTTTTTCCCCAGAAAGGACGAAGCCCAGTCGGATGTTAAATAATTTTTATCTTTGCTCTTGCCTTCCAAGGTTAATCGTCGTGCTAAGTCTGTCCACTGTTGAGCCGACCCCATCAAGTTATTCTGCCCTGTGCCCAAGTGCGCATTCCTGTTGTGATCTTATCTGGAAATGGCTCTATGCAGATGCATACATTGCACTCCGCCAGAGGCTCTACAAACAAACAAACACTGAGGGGGGAAAAAAAGCAAAGCTAGAAGCAATCTGGATTGAAGGGCAAACAAATGCCTAATATAGCTTTTCACAAGCCTCAAAAACATGCAAGGAAAAGTACAATGTATTGTAAAAAAAAAAAAAAAAAAAAACATTATTCTTATTCAGTATGTTAATGTATTCCTGAAATCACATTGTTCTCGGCTATGCTCAGATTCCCAGTAATTTCTCTAAGGAGATTCATGGTTTGTGAGCTGTGATGTTCGATTGGGCCCATCGCCTATTCACCGTTCCATTTGTTTGAGCACCATTATATGAGGACTAAAATAACAAAACCAAGTAAAAGCCCTCAAAGATAATATATCCACGTCTTTTTATTTTGAATATGTATATTAATATTGAAGCATGACTTCCTGAGGGGTACTTCTGAACACCGTCACAGGATCATAAGCAGGCTCTTCAATCTGGATACTCAATACAGCAGATAATCAGATTTTTTAATTTAGAATATTTTTCTTTTTTTTTAGATTTGATTAAAGCAAAAGTTCAACAACAAAAAAAAATGCATTTGCAAAACCAAAAAATCATTATATTTGTCATTCTGAAATCACATTCTGGTATTTGTTCAGTGGAAGAATATTCACAGTCGTTTTCCATTCAACAACAGTTCCATGTTAATCATTGGAAATAACTGAAAAAGTGCCATATTCACCATTTCTACAGCTCATTCAACATAAGAAATATCCAAATTCATACAAGATGACAAACTCCGTTTATTGAAATCTTCCTTTATTGTTATTGTACAAAGCTATACTGTATGATGTATAGTACATGAGTCATATGTACCAGTTTTATGTTGCTTTTTTGTTTTTTCACCTTCAGACAGTAATGCAACCATTGTTATAAAGAAAACCACACGTGAAGGTTCTTAAATTCTCCTGTGTGAAAATGGGTTGTGAATGTCATGAGTTAACGATGACAGAAATTTCATTTTTGGATGAACAGCCTATCCCTTTAACAACATCATCCCAACTAAATGCATCACATGCTATTCGCTGCTCTATTTTAACATGTGGTAAATTGTATCCAAGATCACAGCATCTGCAGCAGACACAATGCTCTTTCATCAGTCTGAGATGATGAAACGTTTTATCATTTCTCTTCATAGGAAACAATGAGGAAAATCGCAAGAGCTCACAGGCATCGGCTGCTGTTGACTGTGCATGTTTGATTGTTTCTTCTCAAGGACGGACAGAAAGCCTTGCTGCTATAAATATGCAATGCTTCCTTAGGCTGGAGAGATAGAGAGAGAAAGGAGAGAGAGCTTTTTGATATTCATGGACATTCAAGTCCTCTTGAAGGATATGCATCTGTGCAGAAATCAAAATGATCCACTCAACGAGGGAAAATTATACCCCTCACATGCCATTTGGCTTCCTCAAATTACTGAGAGAAACATACCTCCACTCATGCTAAAAGGCTGGGCAGGGACATATAATTGCAGAAATAGAGGCTTTCCAGACAAGTGTTTATCTTGGTATTTATCAAACAGTTGGTGATTTTAGGCCAAAACTTGAAATTTAGGGGTCAGGATGTGAAGTATCTTTAAAAAGCCCTTGAAATCATTTGAGATGAGTAGGAAAAGACTTAAGTTTCATCACAGCTACTTGCTAGTCAGATAGAGGGGAGGAAAAGGCCCTAGCGCATTTAAACAAGTGAGGTCGAAAACTGAGACGTTTTAGGCCTTTGATTTGATCATTAAACCAACATATAAATCACAATTTTAGTTTTAATTTGATTAATTGTAATTGATTAATGATTCAATTGTGTATTTCAATTGTACATTCAATTTAATAATTATTGTTTTTTCAAGTTGTGTTTTCCTTCCTGTTTGGTTGCTCCAAAAGATCAGTCTGTCATGTTGGTAACACTTTACAATAAGGTTCACTAATTAACAACATTAGCAGACATGAACTCAGAACGAACAATACTACTATAGCATTTATTAATGTTAATTTCAGCTTTTACTAATGCATTTCTAAAAATCACAAGTTATGCTTATTAACATTAGTCAATGCACTGTCAACTAACATAAACAATGAACAACTGTATTTTCATTAACTAACATTAACAAAGATTAATAAATGGTGTAATAAATGCATTGTTCATTGTTCATGTTAGTTAATATATTAACTAATGTTAACAAATGACACCTTATTGTAAAGTGTTACCGTCATATTTTAAGAGTACAATAGCTCAGATAGCTTCGAAATGAACAGAAATAAATTAATATCCACGAACCTCAGATGCTGATTTCATTTTTTTTAAGTACAATTAATTAGACCATTTTTAACCCTGACATTTGTTCAGCGAAAAGTTCGAAAAGATCATTTTCAGTTTGAAATAAGACAGATGGAGAAAGAAAGAGAAAGATAGACAGACCGATAGACCGTTTGGCTTTGATTCAATTTCGTAGGACCAAACCATATCTCAAGACAAGTAATTACATTATCTTTGTAAATGTTGCATTTTTCATTTGGCAGCGAGAATAATTTATTCATGCAGCAGGCCACAACTTCTTTTAGAAAAATATTATGATACATGAGCTTTCTTTGGTGTAATCTTCTTAATGTTTCCTTTTCTCTGCCTTTTTTTCAAGTTCGAGAAACCATCTCCATTAAATTCCACTGACATTTTGGACATCAATCATCTGCAGCAGGGACTTGTTTACCATCAGTGTGAATGAATGGCTAGGTTTCAGAGAGATGAACATTGTCTAGACCAAAGCGGGGCACTGAAAAAAAAAAATAAAAAAAAATAAAGAGGCCACATGAACACATCTGTTCATATAGAGCTCATTGTGTCCAATTATTCAGCCTCTGCAGCTCTTTAGAGATATAGAATATCTCTCTTCCATACACATTTTCTTCATTTCTTTTTTTTTTCTTCTTTTTTTTAGATTTAGTAGTATTTGCTCTCTTCCTTCCTCCCGAATCCTCTGCCAAGGAAGGATTATGGAGTTTCATGTTTTATAATATCACAGCATTGTCAAAACTAAATCCATGTGTAGTTCTACACAAAATGAATCAATCTACAGGTTGGAAACCAGCTCACCCGTCTAAACCCAATGTAATCTATTATAAACCGACTGTGAAAATGATTGGCAATCAGTTCACCACAAGATTCTTAATGACTAACGATAGCTAAATGGGATTCTTTATACATATAATGTTAACATAAACCTGATGATAACGTCATTCTCTCGTGGATCATGAAAAGCATTATAGTTCTTATAACCTGACAGCAACGCAACTGAAAACAAACGACGAGTATGCAGACAAATGACTGCTCTTTAATAGGATTTCATCAATGATCATTTTCCCCCGACAGCATAATGCCAAAACAATTTCCGAAGTGAGAGAAAAGGTAATAGAGAACATATTTGAGTATTAAAAACAGATACTTATAGTCAAACAGGAAAATGACATGTTAATCTGATGTCTTTCTTTTTACAAGCCTCGCCCACCGTTTCTTTCCCTCCTGTGCTGTTCTTATTTCTCTAACTCAATTCGCAATGAGGAAATCGAATTAAAAGCCATTCAGCTCGTCAAAAGATGGATTTTGGCTCTCTGTTTCTCTCGGAGTGCAAAATAACAAAATCAAACAATTGTTTTGATGGATGATTCAGACATCCCGGTGATCTGGAGGGCAGGGAATTGTGGGTAGTATTATACATGCACACCGTTTCGGGATTATTACCTTATTTTCCTGCTGTGCTGCAGATGCAGACTACAAGACATCTGTGGGACTTAATTTCACTCTCATCATAAAATCAGATTTTAATGCAGGATGGGATTAAAACAGCTTATCAATTCACTTCTCATTCCTCGAGACCCGTGGCAGATATGGCCAGAGGGCAAATCTGGAGCCAATTTGGGTCTCACCTGTATGATCAGCATGTTTCAGAGAGAAGGTATAACCATATATTACATATATATATATATATACACATACACACACACACACACAGCACACCTGTTGAACTACACACATGTGCGCACACACACAAATAATATATGTGTGTGCATATATACATGTCCACACACTTCATCATTCAAAAGTTTGATGTTTTTTAATATTTTAAGTCTCTTATTTTTACCAAAGGCCCAGTGATCTAATCACAAATACAGTGAAAACAGGAGCATAGTGAAATATTTCGATTTTGTATTTATTTGTTTTCTATTTTAAGATGCTTTATATTCCTGTGATGGCAAAGCTGAATTTTCAGCAGATATTACACCATCAGAAATCATTGTAATATGCTGATGTGGTTTAATTTTTATTACTATATCTACATAAAAAAGCTATTATTATTATAAAATATAAATTTATATTAAAATAACATAAAATAGCCCCAAACTTTTTAACAGTATGTAGCCAAATAAATGAACACATTATTAGTTAAATAATATAAAAATATTATGTTTAGTTTTTTTTTGTTTTTTTATATTAGCCTGAAGTATTATATAGTATATGTGATCCTGGACCACAAAACCAGTCATAAGTACAGTAGCACAGATATATTTGTAGCAATAGAAATAAAATTCCTTACAAAATTATTGATTTTTCTTTTATACCAAAAATTGTTAGGATATTAAGTATAGATCATGTTCAATGAAGATATTTTGGAAATTTCCTACCATAAATATATCACAACTAAATTTTTTAAGGACTAAGAACTTAATTTGCACAGCTTTAAAGGGGATTTTCTTAATCTTTGGATTTTTTTGCACCCTCAAATATTCCAGATATTCAAATAATCTCAAACAAATATTGTTCAATCTTAACAAGCCATACATCAATGCAAAGCATATTTATTCAGCATTTGGATTATGTATAAAACCCTTTTCTTTGTGGTCCTGGGTCACATACTGCATTTTAAACGTGGGTTGACAGACATTTTTGCCTACACTCTTGCTCCACAAAAGAAATAAAAATGGGTTTTTATTGTGACTCAAAATTTATTTATCTTCACCATGAAAAACAAGCGCAAACAGAAAGAAAAGTGTATCTTGTATCTGTCCTCCTCTCCTATGCACACCAATGGTAAACAAAGGACAGCTAGTGAACATTTCAAAGTGAAAGACATTGTGTTCTATTTCCTTTATTGCGCAAGATGATTTCTAGATGGAGGTCTGATAAGAAGGTTGAGCAGCCTCTCGTCTGAAAACAAAGTGAGCGTACGTTTGAATGAATGAGCATTGATGGCCACTCAAGCAGATCGTAATAGGATGCATATAAATTATCTGGCTTTGGTCATCATATTATTATTTTGTCTCATTGCAATGTATTAGTTATGTAATGAGTCTGAAAAGAAGAAAAGAATGAGAGCAAACACTTGTGTGGGGTAATCAGCATCAAAATCATATAAAAATACAATTCCAGAAAATTTGTTCTGGGTTCTGGGAACAAGCATAGGCTTGTAATGACTTTGGTGAAAAGATGTCTCAAGGTGCAGGACATTGTGTCTGTGATAGCCTCACAAACTCCCCTGGCCACTTCCCAACCTTTGCAATTTCCAAAGGCAACTTCATGTAATATGTTGCTGAAAATCGACGAGTTGAAGCTATACAGCGCACAACCCAAATATCTTGCGGTGACATATAGAGATGTGGCCCTGAGGCTATGGACTCTTTAATAAGGCTAGTGGGTGCAGTGGAGTTCCCCAAGGCAGCAAGTTGTTTGGCAGCTTTCTCAATTCACCAGTGACTAGCTTTGCCATCCATCTAAAAGCTATCCGAGATAGGAATCATAAGGAAGTTGATGAATCTGATTCAGACTGCTCTTAATAATCTCAACCCCACTCATTACCATTAGGCATCAGCTAACATAAACAAACAATGAGCAAATTTAATTACAGGAAATGTTCATTAGTATACTTTTTTCAAACATCTTAAGTTTTTTTTTAGAAGAATATTTTTTTAAATAACAGATTTTCTTTTTTTATTCAGCAAGTGTGCATTCAACTGATTAAAAGTGACAGTGAAGACATGTACAGTGTTACAAAAGACTTCGATTTCAAATAAATGCTACAAATGAACAATGCAAGAAAGAATATGAAGAAAACGATGAAGAAAAAGACTTCTTGAACACCAAATTAGCATATTAGAATGATTATAGTAATTGGCTTTGCCATCACAGAAAAACATTACATTTAAAAAAGTATTAATATGAAAAACAGTTATTTTATTGTTCTTTGCATTTCATTAGCTCTGTATTGTACTCTGACAATAAAGTTCAATCTAATCTAATCTGATTTAATGATTAAATAAATGCAGCTTATTCGGAGCATAAGAGAATTAGATTAAACATAAAAAATAAATAAGAATCTTATCAACATCAAAGTTTTACCAGTATTGTATGAATGTAGAACTAATGAAACCGTAAAGCATTTATCTTTTTTAAACAAATTATTTGGAAAACAAAAACACAGGTAACCAAATCCTGGGGACATTAACAAGAAAAGAAGTTGTAACATATTTCATAAATTTCTTTAGTTTTTATAAAACAGGCTGCCATCACAATGTGCATTACACATTGCCACTTATCAGTCAGTTACTACACATGCCTCAGGCACAACAAAATAAATGACTTGCGGCTCTTCTTCTACAAATGATTCACTAAAAAAAAAAAGACTCATAAGAGTCCTTACTCTGGAATCTGACTTCACTAGGTGTGCTGCACGTTTCTAATTCACTAACAATAAAAAAAAAAAAACCTCTTGAACCTACTACTACTGCTGCTACACTAATACAACCTGTTCCAACCTGATCCTATAGAGGTAGAAGTGACATGCAACAGGTATGCATGTGTTTGTGTGTGTCCACAGCTGCTAATGCGGTTAGGGGTTGAGGGAACTGAAACGTGAGCTGGTCACCGTCTCTTTACTGTCTCTACCTGTCAGGAAAGTTGACACTTTAATCACCTGTCGTCCCTGCAGCTGCTTTGGCCACGTCAAGGAGAAAGACAGCCTGACAAGACCGTGGCGGATGCCGAGAGCAGGGTTTTGGGAAGCTTCTCTGCGTCAGTGACAAAATGACGCCACGCACATTGACGTCCGGGACAGGGCCTTCATGTCACCCGTCAAACCACTCTCATCTCGCCTTCCTTCGGGTTTGCACATGACCTTGATACCTTCAGCATCTCCTAAAAGCTCCCACAAACATCAGAGCACAATTAGAAGCAGTTCCTGTGAAGATGTGCCAACTCTTGCGAAGATCTTAAAGGAAACTGACACATGGCACTACGCTGTAATCATTGATTCGCGGTCGATCTCCGAAAGTTGACAGCCATTTCCGCGCTCGCATTCTGACCCAGGTGCATTTTACAGTCGTGCGTGGAACTGAAATGATGGGAGAGATGGATTCTGACACCGCTGCCTTCAGGCTACAATGCTCAAATCAACCTCACCCGAACCCCTCTGCTCTGAGATGAACCTTCAAGCTTTCGGAGGCAATGAAATATGACAAAATTCACACTTCAAGTTTAAAGCATGCTCATTCCAGTTATCAGTACCGTATCTAAAACTTGCCTCTAGCGACACTTTTGGTAGCTTTTTGTGCAAGCACTGAGAAAAAGCATACGCAATTTAACGTTCAAACATAATAAAACTGGCAGAGATGATTCCAGGTGGATCCGTGCCTTCAGGTGTAGCTCCTGACCCACTGTGTGACCTTCACCAAATTGGCCTTGATCCATTTTAAGTCAATTTGCTCCAGCTATAAGGACTAATGCTGCCACAGACACTGGCTCGTAACACAGGGCTATTTAGTTATTTCCCTCCCGTCCCGCCTTTAAAGAGATAAAAAAGAATTCAATTTGCGCGTGGCCCTGGCGGCTATCCCCGACTGTGTTTGCAAAGTTAATGCAGGAAGCACTCTCCCCAGGGTCAGCGAGAGGAATATGGCACTCGCTGGAAAAACAGAGGGGGAACAATGGCTTTGAAGATGGCCGCAGAGCTCTGGGGACTAAAGGAAATGGAAAAATAAAATTAAACTATAACATCCTTTCTTCCATGCTCTGCATCCAGCAGCCCCAGTCTCTGTACTCTCTCTATTTTTTTCCCCTCAAGTAACCTGCCAACAATCTTTCCTCAAGAAACATTCCAAGTCCATAAATGAATAAATACAGGGAGGGCAGGTTAAGATGCGTCAGAGTCACATCCTTTATCTACAAAATGTGACAGTACACTTTACAAGGGAAAATGAAAAGCATTTCTCTTTTTTCCTATGTGTGTGCGTGCATATGTATGTATTTACATATGTATATACGTGTGTGTTTATTTTATTTTTGCTAGTGTATATAAATGATTTTGTGAGAAAAATCATTCTTACATTATTTTCTTGTATTTTTTTTTTTGAAAGGTATGTACTGAATGAAAGTAACAATATTTCACTGCAACCTTGATGGTTAGAATGTGTAAAATAATGCTTCTAACAAAAAAATCTTTTTAAAACTTTAATTTTTTTCAGCCTCTATAAAGGATGTACCATGACTACATTAAAGGGTTAGTTCACACAAAAATGAAAATTCTGTCATTAATTACTCACCCTCGTGTCGTTTCAAACCCGTAAGACCTTAGTTTATCTTGGGAAAAAGATAAAGATATTTTTTATGATATCAGAGAGCCATCTGTCCCTCCATAGACAGCAATACAACTGAAAAACACCGGTATAAAAGTCCATGTGACATCAGTGGCTCAACTACAGTTTTGCGACACTACAAGAATACTTTTTTTGCACAAAGAAAACAAAAATAACATCATACACTATTCTTCTCCTATGCCATTTTAGAGAACATTACCGTATAAGCGTGCGTTTTCCTCTAGATGTAAACAGCTGCAGACTGCATACATGCGCTGCTTTCACTCGGATGTAAACAAGGCTG
>JAUMHE010000043.1:14797716-14817943 GCA_032359235.1 Enteromius mattozi | reverse complement strand
TGATTATGTCAAATACTTTAAAGCTTGCATATGTGGTGCATTGAGATACTCTCTAAAATGGCGGAAGAAGGAAGTCACGGGAGAAAAGTAAATTATGTTATTTTTGTATTCTCGTAGCATCGCAAAAGTGAAGTTGATCCACTGATGTCACATAGACTGTTTTACTGGTGTTTTACTATGTCTCTGGGATCATTTCAGTTGTATTGTTGTCTACGGAGGGACAGATGGCTCTCTGATCTCATCAAAAATATCTTAATTTGTGTTCCGAAGATGAACGAAGGTCTAATGGGTTTGGAACAACATGAGGGTGAGTAATAAATGACAAAACATTCATTTTTGGGTGAACTAACCCTTTAAGAAATAACAACAACAACAATATTCTACCAGTATATTCTACCATTCAAATGTTTCCTGTTGATTATTATTTTTTTGCTTTTGAAAGAAGTTTCTTACTGTATGGTCACCAATGTAGCATTCATTTGTTCAAAATAAACCAAAAACAGTATTTCTGTGAAATATTAAAAAGTTATTGTGAAAGATTTAGTTCAGATAGTTTCAGAATTCTTCGAACAGAAAGTAAAAAAAAAAAAAAAAAAAAGTATTTATTTGAAAAATATTTTTTGGAGCAATGTAGAAGTCTTTACTGTCGCATTTGATCAGTTTATTGCATTCTTTTTTCCCCAAACCTTTAAATATATTTTATGTGTATGTTATAAAAATATACATATAATATTATATATACATATACACATATATATATATATATATATATATACACACACACACATACATACACACACACACACACACACACACACATACTTGTATTTGTGGTTTACAGGGACTCTCCATAGGCATAATGGTTTTCATACTGTACAAACTGTATGTGGTATTGCCCTACACTGACCCTACACCTAAACCTACCCTTTAGAGAAAATTGTGTGCACTTTTTGATTTTCATAAAACACTGTTTACTATGTTTTTGAAGCCTTTTGTTTCACAGGGACACAGGAAGCGTCCTCATAAACCATGTCTACGTTGTAGTACCCATGTCATTATACACATTTGTGTCCTCGTAAACCACAAATGCCTGAACACACAAACACACAATTGCAAACAAAAACATTTCAGAACTAATCAACTTTGATTACATCGCCTAGCCGAAAAAGAAACTTGTTGCCTTTTTAATGCTCCATCCTTCACCTTTTCAGCATGAGACTCGTTTTAAAGTCCCATCTGCTGCAGTCACCGAGGAGAGAAGGATGCTGTTATATTGATGCACTGATTGCACAATCTCTCGTCTCTAGATTGCTCTCAGCATCTATCCGTCTAAGAGTTTGAACCCTGTTATTGCGACTATACGCGCAGAGGGGGGCTCGACATTAGTAAATGGCCCTCATTCTTAAATTAACAGCCACCAGCCTCCTGCTAAGTGCCTGCCTACAGTATCACCAATCTTTCCTCAAGACTCCGTGTCCATACAGATGCAGGTAGAACACGGGGAAGGCAAAAGGAAGGAGAGGAAACGATAGAGAGTGAGCCGGTGTGGAGTGAGAGAGCGATAACAAGCTATTTATCTGAAAGCTGTCTCCTGCCTTCACCTCAGTTTAAAGTAAACAGGTTTCCATTAATGGCTCTGTCAAACAAATGCACTGATAGAACATTGTAGGGAAAATGATGGCTATCACAATAATCACCATCCAATCCAAACAGGCTTTTAGCGTTCAAAAACTCACACGGTAAATTGACTATTACCAAATTTCTATGAAATGATACACTAGATGCATGAAGAAAATGCATGATGTGGTCTATGATGTGAGAGAAATTATTATCTCCATAATGGTTATTGTATCTGCGGTTATGCTCTCTCACATTATTACCAAAAATCAAACAAAAACAGACTAACATGCAAGCTGGTAAAGTGCACCATGCTTCATTTGTGCTTTATGGTTTATTTTAAGAGTTCTGCTGTTGCCATGTGGTTTGTACATCCGATCTGAAGCCCGGAGGTAAGGACAAAGAGAAAAAGATAAAAACCATGATGAAAAACCATTCTAGCTATTTACTTTGCTTCCTGTCATCAGAACATTAACCACCGAATTTTTTCCCCTCACGCTGCATTTCCAATGGAAATTGAATGACAGACCACTGTTTATATTTCTATTTGATGCTTCAGTTAACTGTAGATTTTGATCAAGCGCACTTTTGAAGCTTGAAGGATAAAAAGGTGAGCGTTTGAGGAATCGTGCATTACGATAAAGCATCTGTCCCAGTGTCACATAAAAATACCATTTAATGCGAGTGCCAATGTGTTCGCAATTATATGAAAAGAAATAAGGAATAAGAATGACATTGCGAATTCTGTGATGCTTCAAAGAGACAAATTATTCATTCGCTGTGTTTCTTTTCCCCATCGTGCCGATCAAATAATGTTAGCCTGCCACTCAGCACCGCAGACTCTTTTGCTCACTCAAAGTGTTATGAATAAAGTCATGGATGTACGTAACACTTGTTAACGCCTTTTATAACGCACAAGATAAGAATACAGTGGGGGTCACTAGTATTTTTACCAGCTAAAAATAGTCAATTATTTCTATATTTTGATGTAGTGTGTCAGCAGGAAATATCAGTTTACATTTCCAAACATTGATTTTGTCATTAATTTTTGTTTGCACAAGGAGTCTGACATCAGCCAGTGTTTCACACAAAGATCTGATCTCATTATCATCCAGTCTGTCTAAATGACATGAAGAAATACAACAAACTAAGACAGAATAAATCCAGAGGAACTGTAGTCTTCAACATGCTTCAAGAAACGTAATTTAATCAAGGAGGAAAACCAAGAATGTGGTTAAAATTAAATGAAATCAAATTAACAAACAAACAGCCAATTGTGTTTTACTTTTTTTAATTAAACATCTCACAAATGCCATTCTGGATCGCTCCAGTCCAATTTAACCGTTGCCCATAAGCTAAAAGTTATTATAATTTAATAAAGGTGGTGTGAAAGATCTGGGCTGGTAATCTGAAGGGTTGTAAGTTCAAAGGCCAGACAGGTTGATCCATGAATCTACCACCACGGTGCCCTTGAGCAAGGCACTTAACCCAGTTTGTTCCAAGGGGATTGTCTGTCATAGGGGTACAGTAGTGCTGGCAGAATGACAAATTTCATATCGCACCATGAGTAATGGTACAATATAAACAATACTTTTTTACTTCTAATTGTTATTTAAAATGAATTAAAATGGTACTTTTTACAATTGTTTTAAAATATTTTATTCCATTACTATTTGAAATTTGGATTCAAAGTAATAAAAGACTGATATTAAAGATGAATTCATAACTAAACAAGTCTACAATTAGTGCTTGAAATATTCAGAAACACTTTAAACAGTAAAATTAACATTACAAACAGTCACATTCAAATTCCTTGAAAACAGCATATATGCACACACACATTAATATCTGCACAAATATATCTATAAACAACAATCAAACAGCAAAAAAAAACATCATATGGTATATACAGTTCAATCATACTAGTCATTTTGGATACAAAACATCTGCTAACTGCAAATAAATTTTGTCAGAACAACATCATAAATGCTTCAATATGATGTAGTTGTCTTCACAGGCTACTTAGCACCATAATAAATGGTTAGATAATTCGAAAACAATTCATAATGGGTTAAGTGGTGACTATCTATGCCCACCCAAAGCACTGCACTCTGTAGGTAATGAGCTGCTTCAGATGTTTTAAATGGGCATTTGACCCAGCTAGGAGAGCGAACCGAATGGTTCTGTTTATCTCGGCGTGTGTGTGTCCTTTGTCTAAGTGCTGATGCGAACGTTGATTGCGGCACGGGCCATGTAATTAATGGTCCCGGCAGCCAAGGTCAAGGGAAGGTGTGAGCAGCGTAGGACAAATATCTTCTGGAGAGGCAGGGTCAAGCGGAGATAAACACATTCACAGATCAGCTCCAGTCCGGTTGCAGGGAGCTGCCAAAACAGATTGGGATCCAAGCGAGATGGGGGGAGAGGTGGGGTTGAAACACGGACCACACCATAATGATGTCCTGCTCTGTTTGCTAAGTACTTTCCCTGACAGAGCAAAGAGTCCCGGGCAGAGACAAATGAACAGCGGTCTCTACAGCTTGGGCTTCGTTCAGGAGCGGATCTGAATTCTTGCAGGGAGGAAATAACTGTCACTCTGCCATAAATATTAATATTAATTAATTTCCCCTTCCCGTCAGGGCCAAAGGCTAAGATAGATTTATAGCAGGCGGAGGCTTTTCAAGTGGTCATATGTTACGCTATCAGAACAGGAATCTGAGGAGGGGAAACACGGCAGCCGACACAATCCATATTTATAAGACAACCTTCCTTCCCTTGGCCGTCCCTTGGAGAGCCATACGTGTAGAAACAGACTACAAATGTAAAAACACATCATCAAAAAGGCACAAAATCACAGAGGATGATGAACCAGCACAAACACAGAAAACACAGAGAGAAAGATGACAAAGGAAGTACATTAATGCACGCTCACACCGCACTCTCGCAAATGCATATGGAAACACAATCTCTGTCTCGCCGCCTGTTTCTTTTATATGCACTAAAGGCCTGAAGCATCATCCTTGGCCTGGCTCTGCCCTGTTTTGCCTCTCTGGTTAATGACTAGCTGGATTTGTGCTTTTAAAAGGATCTTGTATGCAATATTCAGCATGCTGGGCAGGTTTTATCCAGGGTATCTACACTTGGGCACCCAAACCCTCATCAAACTTTTAAAGACATTCCACTTCCTTCTGCACACCTTACACAGGGTAATGGAAAACACACACACAAAAGTACAAATCACGACATGTGAAAATGCATGTTATATTGTACGAGATTGCTTCAATTTAAGCAATCTTTAACAAATGCACATTATCAAAAAAAAGTCTATATTGGGTGTGACAAATTAGTGTTAGAGCGCAATTTCATAAAAGCACTGATGGGGAGGGGAAAATTCTGAAGGTGATTTACTAACAGACACAGATAGATCATTTCCATAATGACCAGAAACATCTACTAAGAGCAGCGCAAATTACCATCTACTTTAAGACATGCTTTTTTGGGGGACTTAAACAATGGTACAAATACCAGTAATTTCCAGCCCAGTAATAAAAGAAAAAATTGACCATTAATGGTAATTAGCCATAAAATGAAAATATTTATTGACTGATCATATCAAGATTTGAACATTTTTGTGTCTGTACATTAGTGGGCAGATTTACTAACAGCTTGCGCCAGTGCAAATGTCATTTGGTGTTAAAATTTTACTTTTTAGGATTTACTAAAGATATGATTTTGTGCCTTTTTGATGGTGAGTTTTTAAATTTGTAGTCTGTTTCTACACGTATGGCTCCCCAAGCGACAACCAAGGGAAGGAAGAAGAATTAGTGCTGACAAAAGGTGTAGACAGTTATTTTTGTGACTGATGTACTGTAGTTGTTGGAGTTTCCCTTTCAGGTGCAAAATGTGTGGGAGGGTATTAAAATGTATCACTCAACGCGATTTACACTTGGTTAGGAACACTTGCGCTTAGGAAATTACCAGCACAGCCTCATGACCAATTCGTTCATATGCGTACGAAGTGGCTAATTTGTGCTAATTCGTACAAATTTGTACGACCCACTAGTACGATTTGTTTAAACCCCAGTGATGGGTAGGTTTAGGGGCGGGGTTAGGTGTAGGTCACTCGGACATAGAATCGGCAACTCGTAAAATAAGAGCGATTCAAAAAAAAGAGTACGAGTGAGGTCATAAGAATTTGTACGAATTAGCCACCTCGTAAAATATGTATGAACTGCCGTGAGATGTATCAGAAAGAAACTGAAAAACATTAGAACAAAAACATATGGGGGATACAGTTAAATGGTTAAAATAGTCAACTACTAATCACTGTATATTATTTGGTCTAAAAGTAAAGTCTGTCTGTATCTATCTATTATAAAATTGTCACTCTAAACTGCTAAGAAAGTTCAATAATTACAATGCAACAGCAAGAATTTAATTAATTATGTCAGTTGAATTTTTTACAAGGATCAAATAGCATTGTCTTGTAAAACATAGATAATCCTTGTATTATTTAAATCTTCAAAATTATTTTACAGTGTGTGTATCTACTTAAAAAAGTAACTATAACTAAAAAAAAGTGAATTTTCAAAACTACAACCACCCCATATCTACCATACATCCACAATTCATCATAAATAAAAACCTAACCGTACCCAAACCCAAGAGCTTTCTGATAGCAATGATGGAATGAGTTGTCTTCCTGCAGCTCACTTTGTCCCCAGCGGGGCCGTCGTTTCCGCTGGGCCACTTGTTCCGCTGGCAGGGCTCATTTTCAGGGACATTGTTTGCATCATGGGGTCATTTAACTGTAACTGTCACCTGCAGGTAGAACCATCTCGTTCTCTCATTCTGCATCCCCCTCTCTCTCCATCTATCTATTCGTCTCTCCCTCTCTTTGATCCATCCCTCGATCCCTCTGTCCTGAAGCTGTCACCATGCAGAATGTGTGCCTGGCCTGGAGAGGGATGGCTGCTGCCAAGCACAGGGCACCGGCTGCAGTAGCGGCTCCATAAATAGCCCCGGTCCAGCCTGTGACATTACCTGCCTACGACAAGATAATCATGATGAATCGCTCCAGAGCAAACTGCACACAGAGTAACAAAGAGCAGCATCAACACAACCCAATTGTGATTCTCTTTTATCCCTCTTCTTCTGTCTTTACATCAAGAGAAAAGGCGTAAAACAGTGACTAAGAGAGAGAGACAAATGCTCTGTTCCAAAACCTAGCGAGATGCCTAAGAAGCCAGCATTTAAGACATCGTAGGCACACTTCCGACGCAAAGGCTGTTCCAAAAGGTAGGTACTTAATTATACAGCCTCGTTTTAGCCTAAGGCTGCAACGCATTTAGTCTTCACAGAGAAGGCAATCCCAGAATTCATTGTGATGAGAAAATTCAATCCAAGATGGCGGAGAAGGCAAGAAAACTCTAGATATAGATGGCATTTTTTTTTAAGTTTATAAAATATTAAAGTACATATTTCATTATTGTATAATTAATATAAAGTTATTAACCTAACCTAACCCTAAATCAAAAATCCTGAAAAATGTACTCAACTGATAATAACAACAACAACAACAAGTGTTTCTTGAAGAGCATATTAGAATGATTTCTGAACAATCATGTGACGCAAAACACTATGATGCTGAACATTTAGCTTTGATCACAGGAATAAATTACATGTTTAAATATATTAAAATAGAAAGCAGTTATTTTAAAAAGTAAAACATATTTCACAATATCACTGCCTTTGCTATATTTTGGATCAAATAAATGCAGGCTTGGTGATCAAAAGAGACCTGGAAAAAACATGGAAAATGTTTCGATTTCATTTATGTTGTGTGTGTGTGTGTGTGTGTGTGAGCAAAAAGTAATACTTTACCTAAAATTAATATGAAAATGTAAATACAAAAAGTGCATAAAAAAAAGTTACAAAAATACTATAACAGTATACATATATAATACTAAAAAAACACTGCTGCATAAGTAGACAGTAGGCAAGAGAGAGCAAGACTGCTTAATAATTTTTGGAACTGAGAAAAAAATAAAAATAAAAACAACAGTACTGTGAGTTGCAGGAGAGAAATGTACTAAATGAAAGGGTCATGGATGTGGTGTTCCGGGGTCTTGGAGGGGATTGGGTCAGTCTAGACTCAGAGGAGTTGGCAGGATGTTGGCAGGCTGAGACGGATGTGGGCTCTGACTGATAACACTGCGGTAAACTCATTTCTGCCTGCATCCCTGGGCAAACACACAAATATGTCCACCGCTAGCAGCCTGCCTCGGAGAACTCACCAATGCTCCATTGAAACGGGCCATTTAAAGCCTCGCTTGTGGGCGTAATTTACATCAATGAATGTTTCTGATCAATAAACGCTTCCTTCAATAAGCAGTTTCTTACTAATTACCAATGAAGTGACCACAGCCTCCAATTAAATGGACAAATCAATACAGTAGAATTAAAATGTACTGTAGAAAAAGAACCAAAAGGATAATCAGGTAAGAAGCAAAGAGCTTCAAACTCCCATCTAACCAGAGAACAGAGACAATAACACAAAAGGGCTCCGCAATTAATAAAAAAAATGAGATAATGATTACAGCTGCTGCAAGTAACTAATGAAAATGTCAACTGTAGCATTTCATTGAGGTCTCATCAGTAGAATAAAAAAAAAAATTATGCAGAAAAACGCAAACGTTTAGATGCTAAAATGAATGCCTGAATATTCACCTGAAACTCAAAAGGAAGCTTCAGAACTGAAGTGAAAATTGTGTGAGTTATGATTCTTATAATCATGTAACCCCAACAATCAAATCAGAATCACAGTGTTTTATGTAACCACCTTGTCATTTTGTAATTATGACATTGTGTTTATCCTGAAGCATGACAGGACAGACTCAATTAACCAATCTCACCAGTATTGTGTCAGACTGCCTGACTACAGAACGTGTTTTACAGAGGGATTTGGTCGTATTTTATGAAGTAGATGACATCCTTTTATCAAGAGGCAATGGAAGGCAATAAATTCTGATGCAGCGCTCCATAAGTGCAGTTCTGCCTCTCAGGGAAAAATACTTGACTTAACATCTGACAAAAGTACACTTAACATTGAAACCTCAGCACAGCATATTATAGCTAAAGAACAAGACAATGGATAAGAGGAATACAGTCAATCGTGTTTGTCTAAAAGGCCAACTTACTCAGAAAGGTCAACATGTCAAAAACAGGATTTTGTACCATTCCTGCATGACTGATTGAGAAGAGATTCCAGCAAGAATCATGTTCTAGTTTCAATGATCTGAGACAAGCAGCTGATAATGCAATGCTTTTAGAATGGTTCAAACAAAAAATTAACATTGTACTTGCCCTCAATTAATGAAAACCCATTTTACTTTCATTATTTTGTGGATAGTTACACATAAGGATCTTAGTTAGCAAAGTAAATGCTGACAAGCAATGTAAGACTCAAAAATGACATAAAAGCAACATTGATTTATTTTTATTTTTTTGATGTCACTCGATTATGTTGTAGGAGGAATTGACCAAAATGGTTCTCATTGATTTTTTTTTTCCTCACTTCTACATATTTTCTATATGGATATAGATGTATAAGCTATAAAACTTTAATTAGATATAAAATACTTAGGTAAATATTTTATTATTGTAATAATAATTAATATAAGATTATTTGTAACTAAAAATTTTAAAAATACATTTTTGGTCACTGAAATAAAGCTTAACTAGATGTAAAAAAGAAAAAAAAAATACAATTTGTTAAAGCCAAATATGAATAAATGAGTATTAACATATAATACTAAAACTAAAATAAAAAAATTAAACTAATTAATATGAAAATTGTAAAACTATAATATTTACTTAATATTTACTTCCCCTCAATTACTCAAAACCCATTTGACTTACATTCTTCCATGGAAGAAATCGTTTGGAAATTGAGATTGTTTTGTTTTGTTCTGTTTTTTTTTATGTTTTAGAAAGAAACCTCTTATTTCCACCAAGGCTGCATCTATTTGATCAAAATAACTTTTCTATACCTTGACATATTTTAAAATGTAATGTACTGTATACAGCATGTACATACACACAAATAAGATTTGATTTTCAGTAAATAATGACTCAAATGAGCTCCATTTCCTCACACACATGGCTTAATATACTCTTATAAATAACACACTGGTCATACAGACTTCTTTTATGGAGCTTCTTATTTGTCATTTATAGAGCATACTGGTTTGAATTGCATCCATCTGCTTTGTTTTGAAAAGATCCACCTGGAAAATCAGCAAAGTATTTCATTTTGTATTCCACAATAAAAGCAGGTTTGCAGCAACATGAATAATTAATGACAATTTTCATGTTTGGATGAACTGCCAATTAAAAGTTCATTAAAAGAAGCAGTGGGATTCGCAACAGAGAGCTCTGAGATCGGTGCAGAGAGACACACACAAATCAATACGTGTTGCTTAAAGTGCCCCCCCCCCCCCTCCCCCTCCCCCCATTACTGCTTGCAGTGCTCCGGGTCCATCAGCCTCTAGATGCCCAGAGGGAGAGCGCAATATAAACAGATGGAGATTTAGGAACCATCAGGTCTCATTTTCTACGAAGCCCTTTTGGCAATTCTTCAAAACAGTTATGAAATAAAACACACACAAGACCACACACACACACAAAATAGTAATGACATTTTAGAAAGCATCTGTTATCTGTTAAAAAAAAAAAAAACGGTGCACTAACAAGGGCAGTGGGGCCGCAACATATTCCAGCATAAGACAGAGACCAGTCCGTGTCCAATTACGCCTAAACGCCGGACCGCTACTGAAGCCCACCTCGGATCTCTGTGCAGCCATTATGATGCACGCGTTTCCTTTGTAGACAGATAATTGGAGTAATAAGTGACAGTGGCTAACAGTTTAAAAGCACCTGGGAAGTCTGTGAATTGTAAGGCAACTGATCACCTCTCTCTTCACCACTGCGAAAGAGAGAGAGGAGCTTGAAGATCTACGGTCTTAGGAGAAAAAGCGACGGCATGCATAAAAGCTCTTGGAGAAAGGCCTTAAAGGAAGTTATGAAATATCCAGTGACTATTATTCAAACATTACACTCCAAATCAAAGCAGTATATTGTAGTGCATGACATAATTGTGTCCGTGCGGCTTCAGCGAGGTACATCGCTCACCATTTTATGCACTACCTGTGAGTGATGAGCTCCACTGACACATCTTCACACCCCATCCTATCAGTGCAGCATATGAGAATTTATAACTTAATAAGTGGAAGTATTAAAGAATAAGTAGGCTGTTTTTATACACGCATTTCTTTCCGTGCTTAAGTGAGGAATGCAGGGACAAATTGGTACAGATCTTTACAAACTTACTACGGCCCCTAAGCTCGTAAACAACACCAAGCAAAATGGTTCTATTGTATTATGCGATGTTGTGTTTTTAAATGAGGTTATTTCGTACCTTAGTGGCTTGTAAACAAAGGTGTAAACACTTTTTAAGTTTAACCTGGTATATACAAGGTTATTTTATACCAAGCTAGTACATAATGTACTGTACTTTGATTCTTGGTTCGGTCGGTTGTGATACAAGTCACCAGGTCAGATATTAGGCTTGTTCTGTCTGTATTCCACCTACGTGATCAGACAGACAGTGAGATTAATAAATAAGAGATGTTTGAGGACATGCAGGAAATTTGTTAGATGAAAGTAATTGTCAGTTTATTATTGACACAACGTGAGCGTTTAATATTGAGAAACAAACAATGAAGCGGGCCTGTGAATGCCTGAGGTTTAGGAGGAATTGGCAGCGGTGACATTTCAAAGAATATGAATCATCCTCAGGCTGGGTGATAACAAAAAATGGATGCGTTTCTGAAAGGCATCTGAGCGTTGGTTGAACAGGAACATTGCATTGGTTACCCCGCCTGAGTTTCTGACTCACTCCATTATTAAAGTCTGTATTGTTTATTGATTCCTAGATCTGAAACTTTTACTGAATCTAATTTTGCTGGCATTTTTTCATAGAACTGGGACATTTATGGTTTATTGTAACTGTGTTGCCACAAAGTCGGAAACACACAAAATCTGTGAATTCGTTATTTCAGGATTCCCACAGCTTTTGATCGATTAAATACTATGACTTTCACAGTCATTTGTGAACAGTGGGTTACTTTTAAATCTAGAAAAAGGTGATGCATGCGTAAATTAATAAATAAATAATCCAGAAAGCTAATTTATAAACTATGTAATTGGATTGAATCTCCCATCTAAAAAAAAAAAAAAATACAATAAAATAAATAAAATCGCAATGTAAGTGCTGTCAAATGATTAGTCACGATTATTCGCATCCAAAATAAGTTGCATAATATGTGTGTGTGTGTGTGTGTATGTTGATTATACAAATGCACACACATGCTCATATATATTTATGAGCTTAAACATATAAAATATTTATAAATAGTATCAATTGTATCAAATTTATACATGGAAATACAGGGAATTATTTTCAACATATATTCTGTATGTGTGTGTATTTATATATGCATAATAAATATACACAGTATGCACACATATATTATGTAAACAAAAACTTTATTTTGGATGCGATTAGTCAAGATTAATCGTTTGACAGCACTAATATATAGTGGTGTGTATGTGTCACGAGAAGGGCTGTAGCTGTTGTGGTGTGGTGAAGCGAGTCGCGAGCCTCTTTCAGCGGCACGGAAACACGGAAGGCAGAGGGTCTCTGATCAATGTACATTTATTAAACAAAAAGAATAACTGAAACAAAAGCTAACAACACGAACCACAAAATAACATGTAACTTCAAGCAACGTTAACGACAGACAAAGATACAAGACATGGGACGAGGTATTTATACATGGACTAATCAAACACACCTGGACAAACACGGCTGCCAGAGGATGAAACACTAATGACGAAGGCGGGGTTACAAATGGGATACATGAGGATGCAGAGTGTAAACAAACACAAAGAGCACATGTGGAACAGGACGAGCAGAATGACAGGTAAACATGACATCAGGCAACGCCTACGGCGTGACAGTATGTGTGTATTATTTAATTATAAAAGGATTTATTACAAATCCTTTAAAAATCTAGCAGTGGATTTTTTTTACTTTTTTTTAGATAAATTATTGTATAATTTTAGATTCTCATTTTATATACTCAACACATTTTCATTTTCCGAGTCTGATTTTAAATGCTTTTTCAGACTGAATCAAGTGTCATTTTAATATGCTAATCTCTTATGATCATCACCATTGAATATATTTAATATTATCGATATTTTGGTGAAAACCCCTGTTTATGACTACAAAGTTCAAAAGAATTATATTTATTTTTATTATAAGAATTTTTACTGTGGGAACCCCTGTGTGTGTAAAAGGCTGTGCAAACCGCAGGGGGAGATGCCCAGTGTAGTCTTTTCATGTTATTTTATGGGGGAGAAATAGAACCAACTCTGCACTTCCTGTCTGGAAGGATAGTGGGAGGGATCCAGCACTTGGAATATGTGGAGAGAGGAGGAAGCAAGTCTCCCTCTCTTTTGCTGCTGCCCACTCTTTCTGCTTGTATGCCACCGGAGTGCTGCTGGCTCTGACTGGCATCAGCTCAAGGTCATTGAGTGCATCTGAAAGACTGGGCTGCAGACAGGACTCGGCCTGGGCTAAAGCTGGCATGCTAAATGACTAGAGATTCAGAGCTATACGCCGTGAGCCGTGCATCTCGCTTACCGGCAGACGGGCTCAGCTGAGGCCACTGCTGCGAGCTATCAGTCTTGTGATTCCCCCTGAAGAGGATGGATATTGATATTTCAAATTCTCCTCTGTGTTGTCAGCGGCCTTGCATTAAGAGTTATCTCTGACAACAGTGAGGGCACAACACAAAAGACACAGGGTGCTAAGAACCAGAGTTAAGAGTGGAGAGACCTCTGTAGTGTCTAAATACTACGAGTGAGAGAGAGGAATTTTAAAAAGTGGAGTGTGTGATCTTATGGAAAATTAGATAACAAAAAAAACAACTCAATTATCCATGTCAGTCCTTTATAATAAAAATGCAATATCTATAAATATAAATGTAAATAACACTGTAGTCATTACAGTATTTACAGTATAGTATAATATAATATAGCTAATATAATAATTTACTATTATGTCTAAGTGGACCATGGTGTTGCCATCCAGTGCTATAACTATACCTCGATAGCACTACAGTACTTGTTTGTAAGGTAAGAAACAGAGTTTAAGGAAACAGAAGAGGCAGAGTGAGAAGAGGGAGACAGAATAAAATAGGACTGGTGCATAGAATGCGGTCTGGCTGTCAGCACTTGTTTTGAGTCTTGCTCAGATTTGTATTTGGACTGGGTCCTTTTCTGCCAAAGGAAGTGCTTATCATCCTCTGTTCTGAAAAAAAGTCCTCAAGCACTGAGCGCCGGCTTTGAAAATCTGCCTGAATAAGCTACCTGACAGCAGGCTGAGAAAATGCATGCACCAAAACTCATGAATTGCTACAAAACTCAGGAACCTTGTGTTCTTTGACTGTTGATAACATTTGGACTGGATGTTTTGCTGCCTTTGGCGGCAAAATCTCAGCCAAGACACCTAAAACTCTTCAGAAACCTTGACAACATTTTTACCTGCGATGCATTTTTAATTTTCACATATTAAGAGGCTTCCACAAATTAACAGACTGCATGGGTTCTCAGTTATTCTTCACTGAACCATTAACTCGATAAAAACTGATATAAAAACACATCTGTTGATGCAGCTGTGCCATTTCAACTTCCTTTTACACAGATTTGAACTGTTTTGTCAAACTGTAGTTGCATGGGATTCAAACCAGAGCTCCTTGCCCCTTAAGTACGTCTCCGTACTCTGAGCTATTGAACAAACCTACTGTCTATGAAAACCTATAGGTTTCAAATCAGCAAGAAGCAATTACATTGATAGCTCCATTATTTTACAAATTAGCTTTGGAGAGCATTTTACAAAGTCTTTATTATGGTGATGAAAAACAAAGCATAAACAAAAAAAATCTGCAGTTTCAAACAAAACGTACTAGTGTGGACATAAACTGAGACATTGTGGAAATCTCTTCTAAAAAGATGTGAGATTATCGAAGTGCTTTTCCTCAGGCGAAGCTAGAGACTTAAGCGAAAGTCTTGGTTCAGTCTCCATTTTATCTCTTGCTGTCTGGAAGAAATAACTGTAATACTTTGGAAGAGCTGCACAAACGCACACACAGCCCTCAAACAAAACTTGCTTCAGCAGAGCAGCTGTCAGTGAAGCATGTCTCAAACCAGCGTTTATCCACCGTTCTGAAATCCAGAGTAGCGGTTTTTAAAAGTGATGTGAGCAGGGTAACCAGACAAACAGCAAAAATAAACACACACAGAAATTGAGCTGACCCTGCAGAATTCTTTATTCCGCTGATAAGGGGTAAAAATAATGCTAGCAAAAAACGAAACAAACGAAATGTCAATGAGACCACTGAATTTTTTTCCCTGATGCCTGGTCCCCTCGGTTTCATCTGTTTGTAATTGAGCAGGGGATGTTGGCAAAAACGAAGCTGAATGCAGTCAATTACTCATCCTGTGTAAAACAACCGCAAACATAATTTACTAGCGATTAAGTTGCTCTTCCACAGGGGGGACGCCATCTTGGTGCAGGAAAACGCACTGCCATGGCGAGGCGAGGAGGAGAGGCATACGGTTGGAAAGGCAGGGGGTAAGACAGCGAGATATGGCAACAGGACGACTGAGGAGGAGGAAGTCAACTTCTCAACCCAGCGTGTGGTTGAGGGGGCGTGGGGCTTCGATGGCATTGTGGTTACGCTTGAGCGCGGCCCACAGCAGGAAGCGCTCGCTGGAGAGCCCAGCAAGACATCAAAACAGAGTGAAATATGCTGGAGAGGATGTCCAAACGGCACTGTCGCAGAGAGATAACACGGACATATGCATACACCAACAGAGTCACTCTTTTTCAGACAAAACAAACAGACATCAATCACTTCAATCATTTCTACTGCAAGTCACAATCTAAAAACCCAGAGAAAAAGTTTTTTTGCTCAGAAGTTGCTCTTTGTTATTTGCAGTTTTTCCATTTTGCTTTTTCATTAACTTCCCTAGAAGAATACCCTGCTTTTGGGTCAATTTGATGAGAAATATGTGCATTCATATTGGAAAAAATAACTCTTCACTAAAGAATTTGGCATCTTTATAAAATGTGAGACATTAAGAGGAGCCACATGAGATCTAATTCTAAGGAAAAAGACTAAAAAAAAGTAAATACTTGAGCAAAATTGGACAATTTGCTGGATATCTCGCTGTTTTCGCAAAATGTTACTTCCGTTACACCAGAGATAGACTGCGCTGAAAATAGGTCAGTTAGTTCCTGCTTTCTGGAACCAGGTAGAATTAGGAAAAGGGGGAAGAAATGAGAGAGAGACGGCCCGAGATAGAAAGAAACAGGGACAGAGAGAGTTCTGGACAGAAAAGGTAAGAGAGAAAGTCAGAAAGAAGAGGAAAGCAAAGAGGTATAAAAACAAGAGGAAACAAGAGAAGAGAAGATCCAAGAAGGTGCCAGAAGAGAAGATGCAAGAAGGTGCTAAAAAGAAGATGTTGGAGAAGATGCAAGAAGAGGTTAAACAAGCAAGGTGTGAGAAGAAACACAAAGTGATTTGAGAAAAAAAAAATGTGAAAAGACAAGAGACACAAGAAGAAAGATGTGACAAGATAGATGTGAGAAGAAGCAAGAAGGTAATAGACACCAGAAGATGAGCAGAACAGAGTAGAAGAGACAAGGATGCAAACAGAAAGAGATAACATGAGACAAGAATATATGAAAATTACATGAAAATGAGAAGAGATGTAGATGAAAAGAGAATGAGACAATAAGAATAAAGCAGAAACTAGATGATAGTACCATAGGCTTTTTAAACTATCTTACCATACCTTGTACATTCCTTGATATATGAACACAGCACCAAAGTATGCACCCTGATATACCATCACTTCACCACAGTACCACCACAACACTTATTCGAAAGTGGAAGAGAGGAGAGGAGGAGGAGACTGGACTGCCTCACTTGCATTCATCTGGGAGCCTCGAGCGCACTGGCACAGGTGTTCAGACAGGGACAATTCAGCTCCAAACATGAGTAATGAGCACTCAGGGGGAGTGTGTGCAGGTACACAACACACACAAGCGCTGAGACGGCAACACACATTTGTGTTGTTTTCATACTTCTGTTCTCTTGGCGCGGAGCTGGAAAGAGTCACTGCAGATCCCTGCAGGTTCACCCTGAGCGAAGGCAGCCCTTGTATATTTACCAAAACAGCAAGACTGAGCCGGAATAAGTCGGATTAGAAAGCGAAAAACATTTCTAAAACTTTCATGAAACCTCTAGTAACCACGGCCTTGTTGCAAGGTTGTTCTACACAGCTCTTTTCTAGTGTAAATGGCAAAAAAGATGAACAAGATGAGCCGACCAACACAAAAACGTTGCGGTCCTGTGGACAGCAGTGAGGAAATAAAGGGCACCTGCGATTGTCTGTGTGATCCGAAAGAGAAAGGCGAGGCGACAGATTGCTCCCAAATCCAATTAGGCCCGTGCTCCTTTTCCCTGTGAGCCTAGTGCACAGCGCTCTCGCTGAGAGGGTAGAGAGAAGGCGGAGGAAAGGGGGTTTTGGAGAGATAATGACTCAGACTGGAGAAAGACAGGAGAGTTAGAGAGAGGCTCTGTGTCAGCACCGAAAACCTTCACGCCTAGCAGCCCTGAAAACCCTCTTCAGCGCCTGCAAGAGGAGCAGCTGGCTTCATGTTCGGTCAGCACAAAAGCCGGGATCACTTTGGCTTTTAAACAGACAAAGTGAGAGCTAGAAGGAGCAAAGAGCACCTATCAAAGGCCTTTACATCTCTACGCTAGCTAAGATAGACCATGTTTGGATCCAGAGTGTCAACAGCTAAGCGAGTACTAACGCATAGATTTCTGCAGATAATACAGATCACACTGGCTATGTTCACACTGTCGGTTTTTGGGATTGACAGCCACATTTTCTCAACCACAGAGTCTCAAAATGCCTCGTTCACACAGCAGCTTAGAGCGGTGTTAAGAATTCTGTCTGTACGAACACACAACCAGAGTCAAGCCTGTATTCTTTACCAGTAACCATAGCGACAGCGACCGAAGTAATATCAAAGATGGTGGCGTCCATAAAATTGAAAGACTTATCACTTTCTGACATCAAACCTTCATTAACTGACAGCAGCTTTTAAATTTGGGTGGAGAGAAGAGCATTTGAATTACGCGCAGAACGTAAAACTGACGATCTTGTGGAAAACTGACGCGATCTAAAATTTTTAGAAGACATGCAGCTCATTTCTCCATTACTGTAAGTTACAGAAACCACACATGAAAACACACACCACACAGTAGACTCGCATTTGTTCAGCAGAGCGGCTCTCTCGCAGTGTATGACTTGACAGACAACTACCTGTCCGGTGGCAAGTCCTGATTTTGCGGAGTTTGACATGTTCCTGGGTCAACATATTTTGTTGACTTTGAAATATTTTCCTCCCAAATTTTAGTTTTGACCATATCTCTACACCTAAACCTAAACTTACCAATGAGTAATGCCTAAAATCTTATTTAATGATGGATGTACAAGCACCAAAACTGATTGTAAGCCTAAGCTTCACAAAAACTATAAACTGGTTTTTCAAATCTGATTGGCTAATCACAATGTTGTTCCAGGGGACTCAGCAAAATCAGGTTCTGCCATTGACAACTGTATTCTGCTGCTGTGTAAATGTCAATGAATGAATGAATGACACATTTATATAGCGCTTTACTGTGTATTGCCATACACCCATAGCGCTTTACAATCATGTGGGGGGGGGTCTCTCCTCAAACCACCACCAGTGTGCAGCATCCACCTGCATGATGCGACGGCAGCCACAGGATACCAGCTACAGATGAAGAGGAGAGAGAGATACAGCCAATCAAATGGATGGGGATTATTGGGAGGCCATGATAGACAAGGGCCAGTGGGAATTTTGCCAGGACACCGGGATTACACCCCTACTCTTGTGTGCAGTTGGAATAATATTTTCTCAAATAAAATGTGTGCTTTCAAAATAAAAGTTTTCAACTACCTGCTTTCAACATTTATTGGTGACAAATCAGTCGAGCACTAGCCTAGTTCACATCTGGGTTATGTTGTTTTTTTCTCCATGCTTGCCACTGTATTGTTAAACAGAAGTGTATTATTTATTTAGTCATCATGTTTACATGAGCACCTCATAAGTTATTTGCTTATGGGTCGTTGAGTCAAAAACAGAATATTGTTGCTCATTAAATTTCTTTAATGTCCCAGCATGAATATTAATGTCTAACTGTCTTTTCAGTTCAGATATGTAATAAGTCCAAATAGGTCCAAATAGATGGTCAGCGTCTCGCTTCAACACAGTGTGAAAAAAACCCTGTAAGGTCAGCCATAACTCAAGCCTGGCATCTGTGAGGGGTCCAGAGGATTCATGGAGCCCCTCTCTATATTTCACTAACAGATCATCTGCCTCTGTTAGGATGTCATTCTGAGTGACTTACAATCCTTCGGCCAAGCCCTGGGTTTCACTCAAATGCTTTAGATCTTCCCTCTCTCAATTTTAGCCCTTGTTTTCCACAAGGACACTAAGAATTTGTTGTAGCAGCCAGAAGAGAAGCAAAACATTGCATTTTATATATATATATATATATATATATATATAAACATATTATTATCTTGATATATAGAGAGCATGTTTTAAACACAACTTTTTCTGTTTTTGCAGTTTTGACCCTTCTATATATATATATATATATATATATATATATATATATATACAGTATATACAAACATATGTTGCTGATATCAGAAAATTAATAATCAGTAACTATCTTGATTGATTTAGCTTATTTAATAAAGGATTTGTCAGACTGATTCAAACATTGCCTGCTGAGTCTTAAGTCTCTTTTGGAATGACTCATTAAAAGAACCAGTTTATAAGAATCCTTTGTTCTTGAATCAAGCTACATTAGTCACGCAATAACCATTTAACTCAAACTCAATACAAAGATGTGTTTTCCTGCCATTATTTTACAGCATACTGCCTTTACAATGTCGACATTCAAAACTTTATTTCATCTGCCATGGCAGTGGTGATTCAGCAGCGTATCAAAAAAAACAAAAAAAACAGTGCAGCAAACACTTTGTATAGATATATATTTCCATTCTCATGACAAAAGAAGCCATTGAAGCCATTCTTTGTAGCCATATCTCTCTTGCCTATTTGCATCAAACAGCACAAGTCATTTATCTCGTCATCAGTAAAATGCCACGTTTCACAAAAACAATTTTGATTTTGATATTTGATTGAGTTACAATGAGGTAAAGCTGGTTAGAAAATGGCCAAACAATGACAGCCGTTCTTCAGCAGACTGTAGAAAGTCTCTTGATTTGCTCACATTGATGGCAGATAAAACAAACATTCTCACATTGCAAAATAAATCAAAAAGATTATTCAATTACTAAAAACACC
>JAUMHE010000043.1:14756880-14797566 GCA_032359235.1 Enteromius mattozi | reverse complement strand
CACATTGATGGCAGATAAAACAAACATTCTCACATTGCAAAATAAATCAAAAAGATTATTCAATTACTAAAAACACCCATCCAGCTGAACAGTAAATCGGGTTTATTTACTTCTCAAATAAGACGTTTACAGGTAAATTTTTCTTGCATTTGGCACTTGTGTGTTCATTTTGAAAACAGTCTGAGATCTTTCTACAAATCCCCTTATTACTCCTACAAAACTGCTGCACAGGAAATATATAAAATCAAAACACACACACATACACACACAAGAACAAAGAGCATGATGGTGATGGAGAATGAGGCTGAGGTTGTTAGTGGAAGTTCTGAGGCCAGGTGACTGATAGTACCATTTTCGACTCGGATGCTGATAATCTTCCTGATTTTTTTCCTTTTATCTTCTCCATCCCTATCTTCCTCTTTTTTCTTCTCTCTTCCGAAAGAGCCCATATTTTAACGGACATACTTAAAGCGAATCAAGTGTATCACTGCAGGCGAGAAGGAAAGATAATGCCTTTGACTGCAGGACGCACCATGAAAATTAATAACTGCTTTCATGAGGACAAGCTTCCACTTCCTCTGTTCTCGCAGGGCGGCACCGTCCGCCAATGAAGTGGGACAGCTCACGGCCAGCCTCCGACTCCACAGGAAATCAAGCACTGAGGAAAGAGACGTATTGTATACAACCTACAAACACACCCCAAAAACACCCATTCGCTCTCTGCTTGTGCCTTTATAGCATTTTCATTCCAGCAGCGGTGGCGAGAGGGCCGTGGCATGCGCTATTGATTTCAGCTTCAGTCAGCACAGTCATGTGACAGGCGCCACACGTATGAAAACACTCAGACGGATAGTGGCTGTCTCTTTTTCCTCTCTCTTTGTGCCAGTGTGCACTCTCTCTCTCAACTCAAACACAGTCACACTCATCTATTGAAACACAGAGAGACGTCGCACCTGCATTAATATTTTACGCTGATGTGTGTGGATCCTGGCTGTAATTAAAACTACCCGGCAAAGTGAATTCACATTATCTCTGTTTGAGTCCCAACAGTCACCACGTGTGTGTTTGCGCAAGCGAAAGAAAGGATCAGCAGCCACAAGCCCCGATGCTGCGCTTTTCCACCTGGGAGGAAGGAGGGGGCAGAACCGCAGCTGCTCCTATCTAAAACAAACACCTGCAGTTTGACAGCCTGGGTGTCTCCTGCACCCGTGGAACATTAACATCCTCCTAACTCATTTATGAGCCAAAGATAAAACTCCAAGCCTTCTCGGAGCATCCAAACAACACAAAGGGCAGCACCTGCGTCTTGCATTCCCTCAGCGTGTTACAAGAATATCCACCAACCGCTCAATTAAAATAGGCTCTGCTGGAATCAGATTGGCACGGTGTTCGATCCTACCCAAATGAGCGAAGGGGATCAAATCCCCGTGAGTTACATAAAAATTAGTCTGGAGGGTAGAAATTGCCGTTTTTCTTCCACTGACAGCTGGAAGAAACAAAAAAGCAATATTTGTAAAAGCATCAAACTTAGCCATATTCTCCACTGCAGCCTAACCACGCAAACAGTGACATAACTTCTTAAGGAAATGCTTTGGGGGAAAGTGAAGAGATGCAGTGTCACGTTCCAAGTTTAACAATAGCAGCTAAATAATAACTGCATAACATGCATAGGGGGCCATGTGTTTAATTAGTTATGTAGATATTGTGTAAAGATTCAGACAAGGAACTACATAGGGAATGTGATGCATTTGTACTTTATATTTCAAAGAAAATAGTTGTGTTTTATGGGGCTCAACCATTAAAATCTCCATTCTATCAATGACATGCAGAAACACTGGTTAGCACGCTAAAAGTCACATTCAGTTTGATAGCAAAATAATAGCAAAAATCTAAAATCTGTTCATTTTTGTACAGTCCAGTCCAACAATCATCTGAGCCAATTTTTATAAGAGCTGAAAAAAAGAAGTAGCTGTGAAAAGAAAAACAATTACATACCAAGGAAGCCAATAATCAGACGGAAAAATATATATTTTTGTTTCCAGACAAAACGATTGAAAAGTTAATACAAGAAAAGATAATGAACAAAGAAAGTATTACATTGGTTTGTTAAGGGCCTATTCAGGACCACTGCCGATAATTAACCCTTTCAGCGATAAGTTTAAAATATTCCAGCGGTCCGCCCAGAGTGAGGTTTTTTTTAATAGGCGACCGTTATTTTAGAATGTTTGCCCTTACTGTTTCCATGGCGACACAATAACGCTGTAAGACAGATGGATCGCTTTTATTTAGTTCTTCCTTTTTTATTTCAAATATTCACAAACTTGCTTACCGTGTCATGAACAATCTGATATTCCGATTCACAAATATGTGTAAATGAGTATGTCTTGTCGTTTAAACACCTTTATAAATGATCTTGACCATGTTCTGTAACATGAGATGGGCGCCGCCATGTTTATTCGTGCAGCTGTTCAGAGAGTCCCGTCAGTCGGATTTAAAGCACCTAAATCCAGTTTCTGGGTGAAGAATAAAGTGAACTTTATAGCTACTTACACTATGTGTATCTGATATGAATATAACAAATCGGCAAATTAAATTTGAATGGATTGTTATCGTTGCTTCCACAGACATCTTTGTGTATTTTTTACAAGCTCTAAATGTATTGTTTCATGGTTTATGTGTATTTAAATGTCTGAAACCTAAAATATGCATTATGTGGTTAAGAACACTGTATAGTTGTGATAATATGACAAGCACAGTGCACGTCTCTCTCTGGCTCAGCGCCAGCAAATGCGCGAAAGCTCAGTTTGAATTTGGCAGTTATGCAACGTCACCGAACGTTCTAAATCCCATATGTGGGACTGTACTCCCAGGGGCACGGAAAGAAAAATCCCATATGTGGGACTGTACCGCTCAACAGGTTAACCTATTTCTTGATGTATGATTAATACAACTGCCCGAGACTCCCACCTAGTAGAATAAGTATAAGAATATGAACAGATACAATAGATCCGGGCTCTTCAAATCCAGTCTTAGATGGTCAGTGTCCTGTAGACTTCAGTACTAATCTCAATTTAACATGCTTTTCTGTAAGCAATAGCTTAAAAAAAACAAAGAAGCATGCCATAAACATGTCTGCTGCAAGTATTAAGCCAGATTCTTCAAGACTCCTCTAAGCATGGCCTTGTTGATCTAGACCTTTGCAGTCTTTGCAGTGCGCTCTACCTGGCTCCGAGTTCTATTAAAGCCGCTGATTGGTTCTCTTTCGGCCATCCTGTCACCACAGAAGGTCAGACATAGTATTTCCACAGATCAAACTGGGAAGATGAGAAGTACGCTGCTTCTTTCCAACATGCCAATCATCGCAGGTCATCAGACAATGACTTTACTCCAAGTTGTACAAATGGCAAGCTGGCTGAGACAAGGTTTAGAGTCCACTTCAATGAAACATGGAGTATGGACTTGCCCTACAGCAGCAAAAGGTCAGAGCAGCATATACTGGAGAGATGTTGCCCTTAAAAGATGCTATGGTAAGGTGTACCTAAAAGGAGGACAGGAATGAGTTATGTTTGCTGCTTCCATGCAGTTAGCTTCTTTTCAGCATAGCGAGTTTAGTGCAGCACAAAACCCGAGGTCAGTGAGTGACAGTGCTGCAAGGCCTACACAATAAGTCTTGTTTAATAATAGCATGGCATGGATGTTTCAGAGACTTCTCTGGGTTTTCAAAACACTGGCTGAGAATGTTTGGGAAGATGGAGAACAGGATTCCAACACAATGCTTTCTGACTACGCTACATTCAATCTCTCGCCCAGAGAGGCGGGTTCTGTCTCGCGGTCTACTGGAAGTAATCCATCTTGTAGCGCGCCACTGTAAACACCGTGATTACATCCATTCACTCGCATTCACTTCTAAAGAAAGACATGCATCATACAAGGAAACAGTCACGATCCATCGCTCTGTAACATAATGCCATGTATACGCCTACACGCGCTCGTACCCAATCACCATGTACCCTGTTCACCCAATAGCCAGTTGTCAGCTCGCAGGCACCCAGCGCAGGCAATTAGAAGGAAAGCTGGAGGACAACGTCCCAGAATCCCTCTCTCTCTGGAGCTGGAGCAACTTAATTGAGACTGAATCTCAGGGACTAGCCCACTTCTCGCAGACGGTCAGCAAATACGAGCAGGGTCTCAAAGCTCCCCCACCAGCACCAGGCTCATAACACCATGCAATCAGCCGCACTGAGGAGAGAAATTCGCTCTATTTGTGGGTGGAAGCGTGCATGTATAACTATGACTTTGCATCTATAAGTTAAAGAGAGTGTAAGTTTGCATTTACTCTGCTGTTCCAAACCTGTTCGAATTTCTGTCTTCTGTGGAACACAAACGAAGATTCTAAAGACTGTTTGTGTCCTAAATATGGACAAAAAAGCGAATATAGTGTTCCTCAGAAGAAAGACATATGTTGCATATATCTGGAATGACATCAGGATGAGTAAATTGTGACAAAATCTTATTTCGGTTGGAGGGGTTACTAATGTGTACATACTTGTTCAAAACTTCATGATTCAGAAATGCATCCGAGCAGAACTACAGCTGTGAGAGTGTGTGCGCATGGAAGAGCATCCAGTGTTATTCCTGTGCAGATTGGCCAGAGCTGACCCCTGGGAGAGACTGGTGCCATCTGACCAGCTGGCGAGAGAGTGCCACTGACAGGGCCCATCTTACCTCCAAATGCAGCTCTTTCCTGTTGTCTCCTCCCTTTCTTTTTCCCTCATCCCTCCCTGCCGCTCATCACACCGACGCTAATGATGCATGCTGGGTAATTAACGTTTAAATTAAGTTGAGCATTTGCATGGCATTCTGGCTTGAAGATAGGCATATTCCTTGAGAAGCCACATCGAGACAAAAAAAGACAAAAAGAAAGCTGGATCTCGCGAAACAAAAGATCAAGACAGATCTAACAGCTGTGGTCCACTTAGCGAAGTGTTTTCAATGTTCCACTTTGCTCCCCGAACAACGGCAGCGATGCAAAAAAAGAGAACGCCTTTGCTTTCCCCCAAGCTTGATGTTCTTAGGTCACAGCACGAAATCCTAAGTTATGCATCTATTCCAGATCAGCAACCCAATTTATTTAGCTCTGGGATAACGCTGCGCTTTCTCTGAAAAGGCCAGCATAAATCTCAGCCTGCTTTTACAGACCTACCCTTATTTGTCACTGCTGTCTTTCTGCTTTATCCTTTTCTTGTGTACTCCAGCATGCTGAAGCTAAACTCCAAATCTCTAAGACTCTGAGTCTTAAAAATACTCTCCGATTCTCAGACACAATAACACACAACATCAAAACAAGCTGATTGTCCATAAAAGCAGTCAAGCTCTACATGTTATGAAATCCATCTGTTAGCACAGCCCACTAACTATGCCAAGGTCGTTGCTTTGGTTCACACACACACTGACAAAATGTATACTATGAATACGCAAACATACAAAACAGTGCAAGCAACCTTGTGTGCAGATTGAGATTCACAAAACACGAATAGTGCAATTTAACTCATTCTGTGACGCACTGATGACATTGTAATATGGTGATTTGATTGCATCTATAATACACTGTTTTGCACTCAGAGATAAGCCAGACCGCTAGTGAATTCAATGCTACAATAGCATTCTGATGTAATTTTGATGAAATCCCTCTTTTTCGGAGCAGCAGAGTTTTGAAGGCAATCTGCCAGGCATATCACAAGGTTTGGAAGGTTTTCAAATGTCATATGAAAGTGTTGAGTCATAATGTGGACAGCCTAGCTTTAACGATTGGTTTATATTTGTGATTCTGTCTCATATTTCTATTATATTCCTTCGCTTCGAATGCCGTACTCACCTTGTGTAGCTCTTCATGCATAAAGGAGTTTAATTTTCAAGTCGTTTTTCCTTTGCGTTCAAAATTTTATGGGACTGCTAGAATCCAGAAAATTGATATGCAAATATTCAAGGTTCCGATTCCCTGATTCACCAATCTGTTACACTGAAAGAGCCCAATCTCAAGCAAGGAGTTACTTCTAAGGAAAGTAAATCAGGGCACGCAGGTAGGCCTACTGACAGATATTCCACTTGTGCGCTGACGAATAATTGAACTGTTCCATATTCATCACTGCCCCAGAGACACAATTAGATCTCTTATCTCAATGTTTGTGTTCCTGCAAACACATTAGCAGCTTTTTCCATGGGAGCGACGGAAAATCCTGCTTTATGCTTTAGAAGTGTTAAGGACTATGCTGCCGTTGAACACCTCATTGAGTCTTATGGAAAAGATTAAGAAGAAACGCAGCTACTACGAGCATCGTACATTAAACTAATCAAGCAGATAGTTCACTAGAAATGTACCATAAAGGTCAATGAAATATTGATGAGGGGAAATGGCTATACTGAGAACTGTGCTGTTATAGGTTAGCGATTTAGCAAAACATCACTATTATTTTTATTCTCTATTCATTCAAGAACTACAGAACATAACTCACTGTGCTACTGTTTGTGCTAAAGCCTTGAATGATAGCTTTTTGAGGACAAGTGATCTATGGCTTTTATTAAAGATTGGATGTACTATGTATGCCTGCCTGGTGACAAAACGGACAAAAAAAATCCCTTAGATTTAAATTGAAAAGGAGACAGAGAGTCATACATCCATATCAAAATGTCAGAGAAACCTGAGGGAGACTCAGACCAGCAAGAAAACATTCGGAAATACCCTAGAAACTTTATAGACACACCCTAGCAACCAGCAAGAATACCTTATCAACAAAAGAGAAACGTGCCCTTACTAAATCTCTTCTTGGGCCACTACAGCATCTGCCATCTCAAAACTCCAAATATTAAAAAGCCAGTGGGCATGTTCTTTAGACTTACCATACACAATTTCAAGATATCTAGGAAAATTATTCTTAGTGCAACAAAAACATCCAGATTTATGTCAGAATCACTTCTTAAATAGATGCAACACTCATCGCCTTGCTCAGCAGGCATTTGTGATTTCGTTTAGGTGTCTTAAAAGTGTGTTCATCATGCATGATGTACTTATACTGAGGTTACGAATAAAAAAAAGCTGGAAAAACAAAAACAAGCTATCAGATCTTAATGGATGAATGTGCACTCGATAAGGGAAGATTCATTCCCAACCTGGAATAACAGTCTCTACCTTTCATTGCCAGTCTGCATGATCCAATCTGACTGTAATTTATCACATATCATCTAAAGCATTCCACTTGTGCACTAACAAATAACTGAGCTGCTCCATATTCATCACTGCCCCAGAGACACAATTAGATCTCTTATCTCAATGTTTGTGCTCCCAAAACACATTAACAGCTTTTTTTTTTTCATGGGAGCAATGCAAAATCTAATGCTTTATGCTCTTAAAGTCTTATACAACAAGCAGTCACTGAATAGAACAGATAAGATCAGTAGAAACGCGCCTTAAAGGTCAATGAAATATTGATGAAGGAAAATAGCTATATTACAGCGCATGCTGAGAAACCGTAAATACATTATTCGCAGCCTTTATTGTTCCTATAGTAACATAAACATTCAATATCGTTCAAAAGATGCGGATGGACTCGTTGAAGTGTCCCAAATAAAGGTTCATCAATAAGAAAACGGGGAAAGAAAGACAAACTTGTTCTACGTAAGGACATACGCGTTGCCAACCTGATTTAAGCCACTCTCAGCCTGTCACTGACGCTGTGAATTCTGAAAACTGATTGTAATTGATAACATATGATCCGAGACACTGATCTAAGTGACAGACCGCTCCAGGCGTTTCTTCTCATGCGGTGACATTCCAAGTTGTCCGATCTGCCTTACCTTTCCCAGCCAGGATGCCGCACTGCCCGGAGAGCACCAGGAAAAGCATCGCTGTTATCACGCACATCTTCATGATGAGCCCAACACTTCGACCAGAACGCGATGACCTAATTCTTCCTCTTTTAATCTGAAAAAACACCACTCTCTGGCTTTATCTGTCCTTGAACGACGGTGAAGTGAAGTCTCGCTAGTGAACTCCCAGCAGCGCGAGACGCGGTCCGAGCGCACGAGGTAACGCGGTCTGTGTGTCTGCGCGTTCCGCGAGTTAAACCCACAGGATCTGGCTGCTACGTCACTCCCCGAGTAATTAATCTTCACCTATGATAAGGCATTTATTTACGCCCTTTCTAAATGTTATTCTGGTTATTTTTCTTATTATTATTTGATATTTTCATGTTTTGTATGTGAAATTAGGAATTGATGTACATTTGTGTTACTGGTCGTTTTTGAACTATTTCCTTCTTTTTATTTTCTCAGACTTTAGAAGCCTAGTATAAATACACAGTATGATTTTGTCCAAAGATTCTTCTCATTTATTATTGATATTATCATTATCTTAATCCGGTGACAAGACTTCTCCCAAGGTGGGCAGCTGCTGTCCTGTGCCTTCTGGGCACATTAAAAATTAATAACAATAACAAAAACAGCAGTGCTGGGATTTTTTCTTGATGGTTCATAATCATGTTTGCATTTCATTGCCTTTGATAAAATTATGACAAAATGTTCTAAAGCAGTTGTAAAAACTTTCATATTAAAAATAATAATGATAATTAAAAAATGTTAAATGTTTTTAAATAAGTCTTAGTGATACAAATAAAATTTTTTTACATTTTATAAAACTTTTTAACTGGTTACCTATATACATATACCTTATTATACAGTGTTTTTGCCAGCAGAAAAATATTATACATCAAAAAAAAAATGGTAAAAACTTTTTCTCCCAGTCTCTCTGTCACATTTGTGTGTGTGTGTATGTTTTACGATTTATTTATTTATTTTTAAATTGTATTTATTGCATAATTTTAGTGTCCTCTGTTACCACGACTGTGTTTTGTGTTTTATCACTTGTATAATTATGCTGGTTATTAGAATTTTTAGGAATATACACAAGCTAATTTGAGATATTTCTAATATTTTGGAGTAACTTACAGACAGACAACAGCTTACTGGACATGAAAGGCTGCAAACCAAAGTTGCAAAAATTTTACACTGTTTATTCACGCTTGGAATTTAACAGAATGTTTTATGCTTACGTTGCTTTTAAAAAAGTCACACTGATTTGAAATGCAGTTTTTTTTAGCTGCGGTAATCCATTTACAGTAAGACCATTTTCAATCCATATTAATTTCCTTTTTTTCATGGTTGTCCCTGGAAATTACCTCTCTGCTTCCTCCCAAGCACTAACCGCATGTGTACTAAATCCTGACTTTCCTGTAAAAACTGCCATTTTACATGCAGAGTGTATTCTGAAGATCAAACATTTCATTTCTGATGGCAGCTCATGCCCTACCTAAGATTTCCCCTCAGGTGAAGTGAGATTTGTCAGCTGAGGTATAAAAAAAAAAAAAAAAAAATGTGTGAGTATGTGGACTTTCCATGTGCCCAGGTTGACTAGGGAAGCTTTTAATGAGCATTCAGCCATGAACCTAAGGTCTTCTCATTTCCACCTACTCTCTTGAGAGCACTACATAGGTTAAATTCAAGATATCAAAGCACTGTAAATAACAAATTCTTGTTTTAAAACTTTTAAAATGTAGACTTTGGAAAGTATGATATAGCAAATGCAGAAAATGTAATTATGCATTGATTAAGATCTGTTAAAGACTGCATTATGTAAATATGGCAATGCAATGATTTAGCAAGATGTAAATTGTAAATGCTAAAAGTCAGTATTTAAGATGTAGTTTCATCACGATGGAGAGAGAAAACTTTCTGAAATCCATTTAAAATTCTAACCCATCACCCACTCTTTTGCTCATTTTATTTCCTATTTTTTCTTAGTTAAATGTCAATTTCGCAGAAGCCCGGGGGAATTTCTGATAATCGTTTTAGTTGCTTGAAAAAAAAATGAGGTGGTTTAAAATGCCATATTATTTCCCCAGTCTTCCTGAAACCTAATTTACCTGCACAGCTGATAGATTGGAAAAACCATTTGCGCTCATTCTTTCCAATCGTTTGGCTTGTTGCATTTCAGGGGATGCGTTCTGTTGAGTAAATTTGCTCTAGGTGAAAGCTTCTTCATCCTTTTATCAACGCATCTGCAAGTCTAAACATCCAAAGCAGAACAGACATGAGAGGAAAGAGCTGAGCTCTCTGTGAGAGGAACCTGCTCGTGCTGATGCCTGAAGCTGCCAGTATATTATAGATAATGTATACAGTCTTGCTGAGGTTTTGCAGAGATCCACCTTTTCGGATTGCGATCTTTAATTACTCCACTATCAGGATCTTAATACATCAACAGAAGCAACAACACTGTATGGTCATTTTGTGAACTGTTCCGTTCAAGGCTTTGTTTTTAAAGCGATAAGACTAGCACCGGCCTAGAGATTATGCCATTAATAACTTACAGCTTTATAAAATTGGAGACAGGTATATGGAAAAACTTGAACTTTTTCAATGAGCTAAATGTGGAGAGTGTTCAACTTAACTGAAAAGGTTCTTTAATTCTCACTCAATTCTTACTGTCCAGTGTATGTTCAGTACTACCAAACATGCTAAGAGTTTCACTCTTTCTTAATATGTAATGTCGATCATTATATGCAAGATATAGCCTACACGCACACAGCATTTCAAAATACAAAGTTGATACTGGAGTACTTACAGAGTACTAGCAGTTACTTTGAACACGTTTCGCTTTGAACAAATGTGTTTCCTTCCTGAACGTGCGAACGAATGAAAGAATCTGTTGAGTAAATGATTGAATGAGTCATCCGTATTTTGGCAATTTTGTACCATGTTCAGATTGTTTTATTTATTTTCAGTTGATTGCCAATGCAACATTTAGTTAACAGTTAACAATGACAACACTGGCCTGGAAAACACAAACACAGCAGGCACATCGTGAAAAATCACAGTGCAGTGGCACGCTTCTTGACTAATCAGATGCATAGACTAAAACTAACTGTTGTATAAAAAACTAAACATATGTACATAAATTTACATCAACATTTCTTGTCACTTGACACAAAGGTTAATACCTGTTTTCAATAATGCTATTCAATCTTTGTGCCTTATCACTACCCACATCTCTCTCCAGTCTTGTAATATTCTACAGACATCGATGTAATATGTCTTAGCGGTGTCTTTTGCTATTATGGAGCTCTCTAAATAATTAATTCCAATTCTATTTAAAATCTTATGAGAGCAATCTGTTCAAATGAAGTCTGGGCTCCTCTTTTGCAGGAATCACTCTTTTAGGATCTACCATGGAGGTGATGCATCATCCAAAGATATTACATTTTTTATTTGCTTTATGTGTTTTTCACTGCCTCGGTTAGACTCTGAATCTATCATTTGGAGCCCATGGAGTCAATCTTTTCAGCACCTTGGAGAGTTCTCAGTGTCTGTGGCAGTACTACCTGCCTCCCAAGAGGGGTCACCCTAGAGTCATTTGCGTTTAATTACTGCCTAGGAACTACTTGGGATCACCTTGCAAAAAAAAAAAAAAAAAAAAAAAGGGAGTCAGAATAAAAAACAGACATTCTCCTTTGAATGGCAGTCTTACACTCTTAATAAGAATGTTGCTAAACAATACCAGATTAGAGTTCTTTGGTTTATAATGAAAGCAGAAAGAACCATACCATTTTTTTTGAACATGTAATATTAGGGTTGCATCCCTCAAATTGTGCAATTCATTTATTTTTTATTGTCATTTGAATTTGTAGAAGGCGGAATAACAGTGACAACTCAAAACATTATGACGATAAAATAATAAAAATTATAAAAATTAATAAATATATAAACAAGTAAAACAAAACACACAAAAAAATAAAATATAAAATCAAGTTCCAGTTAAAACATTTTCACCATTCTCGTGTGTTTATTATCGGGTAAGGGATTTGAAGTTACACCATAATAATGAATGCAGCATCTGGTTGAGCATTGTTTCTCATTCATTTGTTTATGACAATTATGTTTATGAAGGCCAAAAGTAGCCATTGTAAATGGACAGTGTGTGAGCACTTCACAATGTTTACAGGGAAAAAAGCCTAAAAAATCTTGGCATGGCTTGTGAGCTGGAATGATTGTGCATAAACCACAGTAATAATTGAAAACTCTTACGATATTAATCCTAAATCTGTATCCTCAGCTGAACAGAGCTTATCACACTTACATGTTCTGTTAAAATGAAAAGAGAAAAACACCACTGGTATGTCTATAAAACTTACATAATACATTTTTTTTTAAATAAATAATTTATGTGAGAGTCTAGTTGAATGAATTGTGCTCCAGGAAGTTAGAACTCTAACTAAATGTAGTTAATAATATCATATTTGAAGGTTAACATTCTTCCATCTGTAGGCATACATGATGCAAAAAAGCAGACTCAAAGTGAATAGATGATAATGTCACAGACGAACATATTATTTCATGTTGTCTGATTTCTAGGGATGTAGGCTACAAGCCTATGGTGCAAAAGGGCACAATATCGCTGTGCTCATCACCTCTGTGTGATGTAATACAAAGAATATGACTCCATTAGTGTGGCACAACATTAGTCACATTAGCCAGAGCAGGCTCAGAGTATGGATCTTTACAGCCCATTTCCCCTTTAGTAGCTATAATTAGGGTAGTTTTTGTGCAAAGTGCCTTTTTGAAGGGCAACAGAAAGTCTCCTTGAAGGGTGATTAGAAAAAGCTTTTTCTCTCTCCCGCAGGTTAGATATTTATGTTAAAAAGGTAATACATAATGCATGAAGGACTAAGAAAGGAAAAAGAGAAGGTGGACGATATATATCCATATCCATAGCCTATGTATAACATAACTGTTTCAATAGAGCCATTATCAATGTCTTTTGCGCCCCATTAGAGTCTGTGATGTACAGAATCGCAGTTCCACATGAATATAATTCACTTCATATTGGGTCTTTAAAGGGATAATAGAGTGCTTTTAACATCGACTTGCGTTCAGTGCCCGTTGAGAACTTTCATCATCCTCATATCATTTGACTTTGAACGAGTCCTTGTCTTTAAAGGTACAGTTCAAAAAGGTCGGTCATTATGACTAAATACAGCGTGGAATCAATGTTCTCTTATTGAATGTTCTGATCTCTTCTGTTTTCGCCACAAGTGGCCGCTGACGTACAAAAAGATGGGAACTGTGTTTTTCTATCTCAATGTTCTGGGGGACGTTAATAGTGTAACATACGGCTAACGTTATAGCGTGTAGCATTTGCATAAACTTGAAGGAGATCTTTGGATTAGGTAAACACGCACACCTTAAACATTTTGTTTAATAGCATATTTGACAAATAATGAAATCTTTCGAAGTTATAACTTTATCCAATGCGTTTAAAGCTGTTTTTAAAATGTCATAATCCAAACCTACACACAAACTGTTAAGAAGCAGGGTTTATGGCAGCTGTCAAACTGACTAAATCATAGTAATTTTGCTACTTTTACTGCACTTGTTTTTGAAATGGCAGTGTTCCTTGTATTCCAAGTACCTTGGAATAGCATGTAAATACAATATTACATGTATATAGCAAGTGTAGTATGATAAAAAGTTATATATTTCAAAGTACCATCAGATATTGTCAATATTGCACAATGGTTGTACCATATATGCAATGACATATATGTTTACAGGGTATGGTTTAGTGTAATTTTGTCAACAAAACATGCCTTATCTGGTGTGTAATTTGTTCCATTGTATACTTTGGCTTGTCTTGACTTGACAAACAAATAATTACTGTTCTTACAAAACAGACTATTTGTTACTTTATCTAAGATTATATGACATGTAGATAAAGCTTTTTTAAGTGTGCAATAAGGGATTTCTCAGGCTCTAAAAAGGTGCAAGATGAGCATAGAATGTTGTCCAAATCATTATTAGACATCACTTGGTTCCTTGTACAAAGCATGGCAACTATTAGCCTAATGAGACTAATTCCAGTCACATTTAAACATGAATTCAAGGTTAATGTGACCTACAGTTTTAGTAAATCCATATTTCACAGGCTTTTTAATGCAGGACGTTAAATTATGTTGCATTGTATGTATGGCTCTAATTAATCCTGCTTGTGAGCATAGTAAATAGTCTTGAATTTGCGTTATTCACATAATTTGTTTCTAAAAAAGTTTCCATTTTTTGGAAATTTGCACTTACATTGTGAATATTAGATGTTTGTGATGTCTTTATTGTGTTTATTGTAGTGTTATCCAGTATACTATGGTGTGAGACACTGAAATGGCGGGCCGGATTCCTCTGGTTTTGCTGGCCTGTGGCTCCTTCAACCCCATTACCCACCAGCACATGCGGCTGTTCGAGCTGGCTAGAGACCACATGCACCAGACGGGTTGGTGCCACCTGTTCATTTACCTGAAATGGACCATCATCTGTTATCAGGCCAAAATTGTCTTCCTTTCCACCATCAATTTGGACTTGTCGCTTTAAAGTGAATTCCGTTATGTAACAGAATTTTGTTTTATCTCTTGTTTAATTCTTGTCTAAAGTATGCCTAAATCTGTTATTAACAATATAAAGACAGACAAATTAAAGAATAGTTTTTAAAAAAGTTATTGAACATTTAGTCTTTCAAAAAAAAAACAAAATAAAAAAAAAGGCTTTGTAGCTGCTGTACAACCGTGTCTACTATGCAAAGCAAGCATTTGAAATTTTGTTGATTATAGTTGGAACATTTTGTTGTGTTGCACCGCTAGCTTGCAGTTTAGACGTGGTGTAACTGCGCCTCTCGCAAGACTCTGCATGGTGCTGGCACGCTGACATTTTTGCTTGTGTTTATTTACCGTGCACAGTGTACTCCAAAATAGCTTGCAGATATAGCTTGCGTATTATATTACCTCAAGAGTGGCTGGAAAACTGAGTGGTTTCTTGCCATTTTTATGAAAGATTAAAACTGACTTTTAAAAATGAATTTTATACATGAATTCTGTTTTATAATGTCTTGCATGCGGAGCTAAATGAGAAACTGCAAAAGCAATTGCAGTATGATGTGAATTCATCTCGACTATGCAAAATTACAGCATTATTTTGCAAAAACATAAAGCATTCAGCAACTCATTAGAGTCTGCCTGTGTATGCAAAGCTTGTGTTAATTTTTGTGCAGTGGCTTAGAAACTTTTGCAGGGCTGAGCACTTAGAAAAGGAATCAACGTCTGTTTAATAATCCAGCAATTATTTACATTTAATTTATATGCTAGGTGCTTCAAAGGAATAGTTAACCCAAAAATGAAAATTTCTAAAACTTTACTCACCCTTTAGGCCATTCAAAATGTAGATTACATCACTTGCTCACCAATGGAACCTCTGCAGTAAATGGGTGCCGTCAGAATGAGAGTTCAAACAACTGATAAAAACATGACAATGATCCAAGTAATTCACATGACTCCACTCCATCAATTAATATCTTGTAAAGCAGTAAATCCATCATTAAGATTTTTTTGGCTTCTGCCTAAAATACCTGTCAGTAATCCATAATAATTCCTCCTCCAGTTGTCTTCTCACACCAGCCTATTTGTATAGAACTGTTTTATTTTTCTTATTTAGAGGACTCATAGTTTAGTTGCTGAACATTTTGAACGTTTTTAACTATTTTGGCTTCTAAGATGTTAATTGATGGACTGGAGTTTTATTATTATTTTGATGTTCTTATCAGCTGTTTGGATTCTGACTGCACTTATTCACTGCAGACAGAGGATCTGGGCAAGTGATGTGATGATAAATTCCTCCTGTTTATGATGAAGGAACAAACTAATCTACATAATAGATGACCTGAGGGTGAGTTAAGTTTCCAGTAACTGTGGGTGAGCTATTCCTTTACTGCATTGCATTCACTGTAAATATTTTATTAGTTCATGCATTTCCTGGGAATTGAGCACATTTTTTGGCATTGGTATAATGTTTGAGCCTCAGGAAGTGTGAAATGCTTTATATTTGTGTAACACTTTAGTATAGGGATAATTTCTTACTATTAATTAGTTGCTTGGTTAACATGCCTCTTATTAACATAATGGCTGTTTATTAGTACTTAAAAAGCATTTATTTAACATGACCATATTCTACATCTCTAATTCTACCCAATACCAAACTACCCCACTAGCAGCAAATTAGGAGTTCATTAAGGCAAAAGTTTATGGTTTGTTAATAGTGAGAAGTGGAACTTAAAATAAAGTGTTACTGATATTTGACATCTGATGACTCTTTTTGGGATATGTTGCCTCTCTCCATCTCGTAGGTCTGTATCGTGTGGTGGGTGGCATTGTATCTCCTGTCGGTGATGATTATGGTAAACAGGCTCTTGTTGCTTCGAAACACAGACTGGCTATGACAAGAATTGCCCTGCAGAGCTCTGACTGGGTGTCTGTAGATGACTGGGAGAGCCAGCAGGAGGATTGGACAGAGACTGTGGTGACCATGAGGTGAATATATATATATATATATATATATAAGTTTTAGGAAAGTATGCTGCAGTTACGTCTGATGTAGGCTTATCCATCTCTTAAATGAACTGAGGGTTCACATTAGAGTGTTAAATCTCACATATAAATACCCAAAAGTCTCATTGGTATATTGCAGTATATAGGCTACAAGAAGAATGACACACATTGGCAAAGGTATATAGATACAGAATATAGATGTTCAATCTCTACTGTAGAAATATTTCAAAATTGAAATTATATTTTATATGTTGCCTTTTAAATGTGAATTCACCTTGCATTACCCTCTATCCCTCTATGAAGGACTTCACAAACTCAGTGTCATCTTTGAAATATCGGAACTGAACTAAAGCCAAAACTTTATAGAAGCGGAATCCTTAAATTCCCTGTGTATGAGATATCATATAGCCATGCACTGACGTGACTCATTCCAGCTCTACTATCCATCATAAGAGCCACAGTTTCCATTCTCCTCAGATTCTGCCACAGAAAATATGAAACACCCCGTCATCCTTTAATATTTGGCTGCTATAGTGGGTTTCGTTTTGCAACCATGCCAAATTCTCTCCTCTCTTCGTCGTGACGGGCCATTCCTCCTCTTGAATCCCTCAAGAGAAAGTAAAGTAACAAGAGACTGTTTAAGGACCCCTCAGAGCACTCAAATGTTGTTTTATGCCAACTGCTAGCCTATGCCCTTAGGTGGCTAATTAATACTCCAATGCCAGGGAGGAGGATTGTTGCTCTTGCGCCAGGGGTTCGTGCCAGGGCTTTGTCTTTCTAGGTTCGTAATTTACTTCCTGGCAGAACTGGACGAAATCATGCAATTGATTATATGCCCTTGCAGTTGACCTGTGTGATGAATTACCAGGTTGAGTTTTTGCTATTTTTAAAGGACATACAATAGTGCTATGCTTCATACATACAGGCTCTGTTACAAAATCTGTATAGCATAGGCAGCTACAAGGTGCATTTATTAGTTAGGTGCCTTATAAGAGTCCTTTTGCCCAAAATTGTTCCAGCATTGCATGTATCCCACACAAAGAGAATGGATAGCAATGAGATTTATCTAGCTATCTTCATTCTATCTACCGATCAAAAGCAGATTCAGCAAGTATATATCAAATTGATCAAAAATGACAGTAAATTATATTGTTACAAAAACTTTAAATTAATGCTTTTAAAGTCTACCTTTTAAAATCTACCTTTCTAATCTATCTATCTGTCTATCTTTCTGTTGTTCTATCTATCATTCTGTCTGACTGTCAGGCTTATAAACATTCAAGTAATCAAAGCTTTTGTTTAACAAGGCCTATTTAAGTCCACTATCAAAGTTTGTCTTGAGAAACTCTGCATTTCTTGTTATTTTTGGCTACCTCAGTTCAAATCCAGTTCTGAATGGTGCACATCCCTGATTGGCTCTGCTATTGGTCAATTCTAATGTGTGAATCAGTGTGAATGTAAAGCTTCTCATACATTCATAAGCTGATTACATACACAGTATTGCTATTCATGCTTACCATTGCTTATCTGCTGTGTTTGTTTCTCCCTGCCTTACTTAACACAGGTACCACTACAACCGCATAGTTGCTCAGTACCACAGCAGCAAGGACCCACCCACAGTCTCTGGTAAGCCACGCCCACCTCTCAATATAAATTGGCACAGGAACCTCTCATAACAATTTGGTTTCCTCTAAATCTCCTCTCTGGCCCAACAAAGCCTTTTCTGTTTTTGCTAATCACTTTAGATAAGTCTGATGCATTTAAAACAGGCTGTTGTCTTCAATCTGGCCAGCACTAGCGCTGTTAGGCCTCTTTTCAACAATGCTTTTATTTGGGGTTGCTGTAGAGGAGCATGCTAATGAAGCCTAATACCCTCCACAGGATGACTGAGCTTAAGACAAGCGTGCTCAGACTGTTAATCAAGCTGAGATTAATAGCCAGGACAACTTTATAACAAGACAAGTGCCAAGAATGAGAGAACACATGCACACAAATACCCTCTTATCTCCAAACCTTTCAGAGGATTCCCTTATTCACCGTCTGTTCCCTTTGTTCTAATGCAATTTTTTCATGTGCATTTTCTTTTGTTTGGGAGTGGACTGAAGCAAGGCTGTAATCATGTTTTGAACGTTAGGGGTGGAGCCAATTTTTTTGGAAGGGGTAAATGAATTAAATAATTCAAGCATTTAAATGAATTTAAGGAAATTAAGTATTTTGTGAAGTATGAATTTTATTGAAATTTATTGTATTTTTAGATTTTTACTTTAAAATATGAACACTTTCACTCTTATCAGTATGTCTAATATGTCAACAACACAAAACGAAAAGCATTCTTGTCTTTAAAATTCAATTTTAAATTACAGTATATGAATCACATAGATGATTCAGGCTATTATTTCAGTTTGTGCTGAAATATTAAACGTTGCTTGCCCTTTTTATGTTAAGAATGAAACCAAATAATTGTTCGGTATCTGTGAATACTGTGAACCATCATAAAATTTTAGTTTTTTTAACAGTAAACTCTAATGGCATAGACTGAAAATGACATAAAGAAACTCATATTTATTCTTCTGTTACATTTATTAATAAACATATCGGTTGGAATTAACCTAAAATGCGTTCAAAATCATTGACATTTTTACAGAAAGAGATCTTTTTAATTTTAGATTTCACATTGAATTATTCCAGGGATTATTTTTTTATTAAATTGCTTTAATGCAAATCTCATTATAGCCAATTTATAGAAATCTGGCACTTACTGAATTAAGCCATTTATGATTGTCTGGAGATATTAGTGTTTGTATACAGCTCTCAGACACAGACACGTTATAGCAAGAGAATTAGAGTTAAAAGCGTACTATTGATTCTTTCATATCCTGTAAATATCACTGCTGAGGTCGAGCCCTTGCATTGCTAGCCATGAAATGATTTCTAATGAAGCGTTGAGAAAAGAAAAATTGAGATTTTTGCAGATTTCAGGCAAGGGTTCAAGAAGTGTCAAAACATTTTGTCTATGAGCCACCACAACATATTGAAAGACATGGGGAAATTCATTGATAGCATTGTTTTTTGTTTGCATTTGCAACTGAAAAGAAATATGCAAATCAGTTAATAGACACCAAATCTGTGTTGAATGCAATTTTCATGGTGCAGTTTCCAGTATTGCAGGTTATTTCAGAGTTTCAGGTTTGTAGGATGCAGAACGTTATCCTAATTTGGCATAATTTGTTGAAACTGTTATCACAGCAGAAAAAGTATTTTAGCAACTATGGCACACTAAAAGTAATATTACAAAAAGAATGTATAAATGTATTTGCATTATACAATAGAAAACAATAGGCCGTTTATTTCACAGAAATCTATATGGTTCAAAAAGAAAATCATTCAGCAATAAATTTGATTTGTTTTTTAAAACAGTTGTTTTAAATTGTGAAACTGTTATAATATTACGGTCATTTGGGGCCAATTTATGTACATTTATTTGAATTAATATAATATGCATATAAATGTTTTTTTTTAAAAGGAAAAAGGTATGATTTTCTGTGTAATGGAACTTTTATTTTCATTATTTGTTAGGCTTGATAGCTTACTGGCTGGCTTTATATTAAGAAAAAGCTGCTTGGAAATTCATTATTCTACTATTATTTTAATATGAATATACTTATATTATTTATGCATTACTAACTGATTCACCATTAAAATTTAATTCAACTGAATAATGACACTATTGGCTTCTGAAGAAAACAATACATTTTTGCAACATTAACGCTTGATATTTTGCTGTTTTTTGTGAAACTGCTCTGAAACAATCTGTATTGACTATTATAGTATTTATTAATATTTAATATTTATTCATTATGAATTTATTTTTATTTTTTTTTGTTTTTTTTAGTTTTCACTTTAATTTTAGGTAAAAGTCTAGTAATTTATAATTGTTTTTTGTCTGTTTTGTTCTATGTAGCTTTTATTTTTATTTTGTTTTATTTTATTTATTGCTGCTCAAGTTTAAATTTAAGTAGTTAATTTTTTTAAGTAGTTTTAATAGTTTTAGTTAACAGTGTGGGCATCCTGTTAAATTTCTCCTTTTGAGCTTCATGGATGTAAAAAAAAAAAAATAGTAAAACCTCTTGAAAGACATGATGACAAATGACATTGCTGTTTTTCAGAAGCACTTGCTTTTATTACCGACACATTTAAAAGGTGCTGTAAGCTATTTTGTATGGATTGGCACTCAGAAAAACACTAGATATCACTAGGTATCACTGTTTTCAGTCTTATCAATTATAATATCAGTCTCTGTGACAGCTCTTTACACTGCCATCATTCTTGTTAAGCGCCATATTCAACTTCATAAGCAGTTGTCAGTTTTCTACCATTTCTTTTGACAACTTTGACAGTGTTATGATGACATGCAGCTGCTCTCCTGTTCATCTTTAATTACAACAGTTGAATGGTTACAAAACAGCTAACATCACTTACAGTACTTCACCTTTAAAAGAATAGTAAAAAAAATAAAAATCTACTTATCCACAGGCCATCCAAGATGTAGAAGTTTGTTTCTTTACGAAAAAATGTACATTACGTCACCAATGGATCCTCTGCAATAAATGGGTGCCATTAGAATAAGAGCCCAAACAGCTGATAAAAACATCACAACTACAAGTGTATCAATTAACATCTTGTGAAGTGAAAAGTTGGTTTATATTACACAAATCCTTCAAGGTGATTTTAATGAAAATCCATAACACCAGGCTAAAATACGATCTTTAATATTGCATTTTCCAATGAAAAAATGATCTTGTCTGAATCAGGGGAGAAATATGCACAGATTAAGCAGTTGTTAAGAAAACTGTTCTAAACAAATACTTGGATAGATTTGCATGTGGAGGACAATTTTTTCACCGAAGGGAGCATTAGTATGGATTATGGACAGAAACAATGGTTTAAAGTTGTGAGTTGTGTGAATTACTTGTGGATTATGTTTTTACCAGCTGTTCAAACTCTCATTCAGATGTCACTGCAAGTGATGTAATGGTAAATTTTTCCAAATCTGTTCTGATAAAGAAACAAATTCATTTACATCTTGAGTTCATTTAATTCAACAATAACATGCAATCATTAACGTGATTGTTTTCTCCCCTACAGATGTTCCTCAGCTGAAGCTGCTTTGTGGAGCCGATTTCATGGACACGTTTAAGGTGCCTGGTCTGTGGAGGGATGATCACGTAGAGGAGGTGGTGGGCCGATTTGGACTGGTCTGCGTGAGCCGAGGTAGCCTGCAGCCAGACCGGGTTATACACGAGTCGGACTTGTTGTCCAGGCATCGGCGGAGCATCTTCATGGTTCGGGAGTGGATCCACAATGAGATCAGCGCTACAGAGGTCCGTCGAGCCCTACGGAGAGGCCAGAGTGTTAAATATCTCCTACCAGACTCAGTCATTGATTACATAAAAGAGCACAACCTTTATACACAAGATAGTGAGATGAAGAACAAAGATGTTAAACTACGACCTCTTACCAAGCAAACAATACAAGACTGATAATAGCCTCCAGTGGTCTTAGTCACAACTAATAGCAAAATATATTTCATAAGATAACATTTTCTCTCACTTTTCATTTTGAAGATGCAAAAGCAGCTTTAAAGGAGTTGCATATTTTATCTTGCGTAAAGTGAACGTTATTCATGACCATGGTTTCCTAGTGTAATGTGTGGAGAGGGATTTAGGAATTTATCCTGTCTCTGCAGGAGTTAGATTTGCCAGATCACTGCAGAGCTGTAGGTTTATGTTCGGCAGGTCTGGGATTTGTTGACTTTTGCTGAATGTCACAAGGAAGATAAATAACAGAGCCTTTACACTTTGGGGAGCAAACATTGCTTCTTCCATTTCCATTTGCACAGAAAGCGTCATTCATGTTGTCAGATCACTAAAGATGTTTCATCAAGCTTTGTCGGTGGGGGGAAAAAAAAGAGGTTCAGACGAAATAAAATAGAAGAATGTAGTTTGGGATATTTGAGGCAATGTCTATCTGAATCGCTTCTTGTACCACTGACTGAGTTTCGGCTCAAACCGGCTAGTTGCTTCAAGGGTGTTTTTGGCAGTGTTGAAGCCCTCCTGCTGACAGTCTTTGTGTGTGGAGTTTGAGTTTAAAAAGAAGGCCTTTATTCATGCTGTCTTGAAAGAAAAGCCAGACGAATTAATTCAACACAACTGGTCCCACTCTTCTACATGGCTGCTGCTTTGCACAGAAGGGCCATGCGTGCCAATTCAAAGCATCAGAAACTTTAACTGGCATATGAAAGGAGTGACAATGCTATTTGATCTTATATCAAGCACAAACCTACTTTAGTTTATTTGAAGAACAGATTTCATGTTGTATTTTATGTGAATTAATCTTAGAAGATAATTGAAATTCTGTTTTTGTTTGCTATTTTATATTAAATAAATCAGTATTATGTCATGTGTGAGAAATTTTTTTTTCAGTAGCACGTTTTTCAGTTGTCACAGTGTTAAACATCTTTTCAGTGAAATGTAAACATTAAAACTATTATGAATCCGCAGACATGTAATCTAGAAACACTGCATTATTAATATAATATATTATTTATTAATATATTACTTTAGATTTAAAACATTTGAAATACATTTGAGAGCTTGCCACTGAAAACATTATAGCTGCTGAGATGCCCTTGTGACAACTAGCCCCGATCACAGAGTTTAAGTGACGTAATGATGTGATATTGCTTCCAAGTTTGCGATGATAAACACTAGAGGCGGAGAAACGGTTTCCATAACAGAGAAGTAAAAATTAATTCACAAGTAATTGGATTACGATGCCCGCGTAAATGAGGGGTTCTTTTCAGATGAAAAGCATTTGTTCGCAGGGGAACTGCGATGGCGGATCTTTCTTCAACAAGCTCAACAGACTCTTCAGAGTGTCTCAAAATGACTGCTGATTACAACGGCTACTGGAAAATGATCTTCAACGAGAACTTTGAAGAGTATCTTAAAGCTCTAGGTGAGATTTGTGGCTCATTTACAACATTAAAGTATTAAACTCGTGTATTCCCCCCTGGTGGCAGGGGAACATGTCAAAACAGACCGAGAACAATTAAGTGTAATATTATTTTAATGAACTGAATGTATTATCCTCCTGTTTTAAAATTTAGTCTTGAACATTTTCTGTTTTGAGGGGGTAGTTGACAACATTGTCCTCTTTTTAAGTGTTAATTTCTATATCTTAGCCATTATTAAAAAAAAAAAAAACTGAATTATACGTTAAATTGAACAAAGATAATAAAAAATACAAGGCAGGAAGATAGGTGCCATCTACTGGGAGAAATATAATATGTAATGCTTATACATATGCAACGTGTAGCCAGTATGGCACTATGAATATACACATTAGATTATAAGAGTAATTTCAGAAATAATTACTTAGACATTGTCCAAGACTAATTCTGGCTGATGTATAGATTTGTACTATTTTCATGTTTATCATTCATGGTGGTCATTTCTGCCGGCGAAGATAACAAGCATGACCATGTTTACTAAGAAAGATTCCAAACAAAATAAATGTGGTATATTGCAAGTGACTACACACTAATTTCCTGATACCTATTTTCTCAGGTTTGTTATTTACATTTATTTATTTATTTATTATTTTATGTCCTTGTCCTCCTTTCACCTGCATGCATTCTGAAATGTTAAAAAATGGATGATTTAAATCTGATGTAAACTGATTATCCCAATTACCATGTAAATACCATGCTGCATGTCTCATCATGGTGCTGAAATACCATATTATTCCCACCTGTAACCATCACTGTGCTGTGTGTATTGCTGGAGTTGGCTACGGTTTAAAAAGGAAGTCCTGGAAAATTCACATTTTCACATGGAGCTAATTTTCTTTTTAAGATGTAACTGTAGCTATTAGAAAGATCGCCACCCTGCTGAAGCCAGATAAAGACATCACTCAGGATGGAGATCACTTCATCATAAAGACTCTAAGCACTTTCAGAAACTACAACATGGACTTTGTGGTGGGTCAGGAATTTGAGGAGGACCTGAGTGGAGTGGATGACAGGAAATGTATGGTGAGCAAACTTTCAAGGCAAACACTTTGAGGGTTGAAAGCTTAAAAGCATAGCTTTATATCTTTTTGTATTGTAAAGTACTACTCCATAAAACTTTAATGCTATTTATTAATCTGTACTTTTTGGCTCAATATGAACTTTGCAGGATTCTGTGATTTTTTTTCTCAGTGCTTATGCTTTGCAAGGACACTAGATTTAAAATTTGTGAGATTTTTTTATTGAGAATAAATAGGCTTTCATGGTTTATTGTATTTTCGCACTCAAAAAAAAGTCTATAACATTCCAGGATCAGTCTGAGTGATTTTCATAATAGTCCCCTTATAGGGTTGCCACTTGTATCATTTCATTGCCCTTGAAAATCACTAACTGTGCATGTCATTTACAGCTCACAATCTCAACTAATGAGAAAAGAGGAAAGTGTGAAATGAGAGCAATAATTGGCTCTTTAATCTAATAAGAAGCATTACCCTCTCTCTCTCTTCTTTCATTTTCCTCTGGCTTTTCCTGTCATTTGGAGAAACTTGGTATATCTAAGACCTGTGTTGAGATGATTGCAGAAACACAGAGATAATCATCTGTTTGGATTATTAGGAATTTTCAACATGCTTCTCTTTGTGCAGCATATAACTGCAGTGTGAACACATTTATTGAGGGTCAGATTTAATTTTCTTTTTGTGTTGATAAAGTATACAGTATATGTGCTCTTCTTATCCCACTGCTCTCACAAATCTGTTCTTCTCTATGTCTTCGCAGTCCTAACTAAACTCTGTATTTGCTGCATACAGTATATGTATAAAATAAACCTCTGTTATGCATTACAGACCACCATCACCTGGGATGGCGATAAACTTGTATGTGTGCAGAAAGGAGAGATCGAGGGGAGGGGCTGGACCCACTGGATTGAGGGAGATGAACTTCACTTGGTAGGCCACTTCTCATGCATTTCATTTGTAATATCCTTGATGGTATTCCCTCACAGGTATGATTGTTTCGCATAGAGCTGGTACACAGCAGAAATAGCCTAAAGCATATACAATACGGCATCTTAGAATCGTTTGGGCTAGGAGCTACACGGCAGATGGTGGGGGAAGAGATATTCTCAAATCTCAGAACTTTCAGCCCTGTGACGTCTCACCTGAAAAATCACAGCAGTGACAGATTGATTGCTTTAATACATTTGAACTTGGCTTAAATAATTATAATGGGCATCAAACACCATCATCATGATTTGATAGGATTTTTAAATGAGGTTGACTGGAATATGATGGGTGGAGGTAATAACAACAGATGTTAGGCTTCAGCTGCGTGTTTGATCATGCATAATAAACTGACTGCGTTGCCGTAGCATTACCAAAGAACTGGAACTTTAGACCTACAAGTTAGCTAACTCTCATTAGAATAGAAGACCACTGTTAGGGAACCTTTGCAATGCTAAGTAAAGCAAAAGTAAAACCTACTTTTTAAAAAAATATATATATTTTTTTTACTTTTTAACTTTATCAGTATAGTACAGTGTAGAAGTGAAAGGAAGTGAAGTCTGAGCGAGAGAGAGAGAGAGAGGGGGAAGGGATCAGGAAAGTTCCTCAAGCTGGGATTCGATCTTGGGACGCCTGTAGCGTAATGGCACTATACTGTATTTCGGCACACTGCCCACAACTCTATTGGCGCCAACAAAACCTGTTCTTAAAAATAAATGTTCTTTATTGGGACTGATGGTTCCATTAAGTAGCATTAACATCCATGAGACTTCCCATTTTAGAAAAAGAGGAAAAAGTGGAAAGAGGTTTGGGTTTTAGTTCTGTTTTTCCCTATTGTTTTCATACTTAATGAGTGTGACCAATAGCGTAAAGGCATTGTACGTATTTGACCAATCATGGTTAATGAGAAGGTGGGATCTTCAGAAAACGCAAATACTCACAAATATAATGTATGAGGCCTGTAGAGAGAACATCCTTGGGGAAAAAATAAGCCAAAACCCGATTTGGAAATCCCGGCCATGATTGTCCGGGACAAAAAGGACATATGGTATACCCTAGAGTTCAGAACTATGCTTTTAAATGTTTTCTTTGTTTGCAGGAGATGAGAGCTGCTGGGATTGTGAGTAAACAGGTCTTCAAAAAGTCTTAAACCCCTACCGACTGAACACCTGCTAGAGATACAGGAAAATCCAACACTTTATAGTATATTAACTCACGCCACATCTTCCTACATCTATCCGTCTGTGTGCGCCTTCATCTCTGCTATTGTGAAAACCAGACAAACACCATCTGTGATAGCCTGTCACAATCTATAAATGCTTGTTTGTTCTGATCCTCACAGAGGAACATCTCAAGCGACTTTCCTTCGTAGGTGCAATGTTTGTCACTTAGATGTTATTTGCATTGGTGGTAGAGAACACCGGTATAAGCTGAACTGTAAGTGAACCATCAAACAACAGGTGCGTCAGGATATTATCTTGAACGCAAGAAGAAGATTCCTCAGATTGGGAGCTTCTGTGTACATAAAAGTAATTAGACTCCAGAGAGGATGTGTGGAAGGAAAAATGATGTGACGAGTCTGAGTGCCGCCCAGCTGCTGTCGCTCTGATTGAAGAGGCTGTCAGTCTCTTGGGTTCTGAGCATGGCAGGGTTTTGCTTTCCTTCCCATCATGCCTCTGTGACTGTGCACACAAAAGAATTACATAAATCAGTGAAATAAAGAAAAATGCATTGGGTTCTGCTGTTGGTACATGTCTAAATGTGTTTGTTTGAACTTTCTTTCAACACGCTAGTTGAATAAAGGCATACCAACAGGAATGTAAATTAAATATTGCTGCCGTTTTTGTATATACTTCCAGGATGGCATGTTCACTTTTCATTATTGCTGCGATACGCTTCAGCGATTTTGAAGTATTACATGAATATTAAGAAGTGAACTAAGCAGCACCCATACATCCACTTAACAAGAGAACGAAAGGCACATAATTGGCAGTGTGTTGATAACTATAGAGCACCGCCTAGTAAAATCGGTGCAACCATTCATCCTTCATGTCAGGTGCTCCTTTCAGTGAACAAATGTCCTACCCCACACTGGCGGCCCACTCAACGCCCAACTTCCTTTTTTCCATGCTAATGGCCCCAAATATATTTTTGGGTCTTCATTTATTCAAAGGAATAAATAGCTCAGCCAGAAATGAACATTTACTGAGACATTATTTACCCTCAGGCCTTCCAAGATGTAGAGTACAGCGCTTTCTCACCAAATGGATCCTCTGCAGTGAATGGGTGCCGTCAGAATGAGAGTCCAAATAGCTAATAAAAACATCACAGTCATCCATTAATAATTGACATTGTGTGGAGCAAAAAGCTGTGTGTTTGTGAGAAACCAATTAAGTAAAACATGTTCTCTATCAATTGTATTTCTTTCTCCATTTAAGAAGTGGTCTTATCTGAATCAGTAGATAAATATTTGGATTCCTTATGATGTTTTTATCAGCAAGCTGGACTCTCATTCTGACGGCATCCATTGGGATCCATTGGTGAGCAAGTGATGCTAAATTTCTCTGAATCTGTTTTAATGAATAAACAAGCTCATCTACATATTGGATGGCCTGAAGGTGAGTAAATTTTTGAGGTGAACTATTTCTTTTATTTTGTTTGTACTCAAAGTTGACCCTCGTCTTCTGCACTAAAATACACAAAAATGAGCAAACAAGGTTGAATCTGCAAGCAATGTATTTGAAGAAATATTTGAGGTAGCTAATAAAAGCAAAGCATAGCTTTAAAAAACATTACTTAAACAATAATATCCGCAGAAGCTTGTCTTGTATTAATAACCTGCTCTATGCACACCTTGAACTTTTAAACCTGCAACACATTGTGCAAGCAAAATTATACATTTTATACTATTCTATATTTATCAAGACTTATGCTTACCCATAATCACTTGAACCTTCAGAGGAAATTAACCATTAACCATCTTATTCTCAGACCCCAATTTACTTGTATATGTCATCTTCATGGGAGGGAGATGGAGTTTGGCTACTAAACCTGATGAACTTATCATTACTAATTGGATTTGGTACTTGTAATGCGGGGCATTAACTGCACCGAATCTCCCCAAATGTTCACCGGTGTCAAAGAAACCTCAGACTGTAATTCAAAATGCCAGCTGATTACAGCAACTATTGGAAAATGATCTCAATTTAGAACTCTAATGAGTACCTGAAAGCTCTTGGTGAGTCAATTACTAGTTCAAAAAGCGGAGAATCTTCTGTAGGCTTAATTAACATTATCATCACACTGCGCTATAAAACCTTTGGAACGTAATTACATTACCAAGTAGGGCTGCATAATCCTACTAATTATTAATTAAATTACAGAGTAACAGATATTTTATCATTCTTATAATTGAATTTCACTTATGTGATGTACACAGAGAGAGAGAGAAGTTATATACATGTACATACGGTACATTGAAAACAGCACTAGATATATGTGTGCAGATATGCCATATATATCCTTTATTTGTTTTCAAACAATCTCTGAAATGTAAACACAAAAGTAACAGAAAATAATAAATATACACATATGTGAGTTAAGTAATCTCATTTAGATTTTGGCTCATTCGGGTTCCTGGCAGACACAAATTAGGAAAACTGCCACCGTGATGAAGCCAGAAACAAAATCACAGAGAATGAGAGACAGTTAGCATTGATGGCATGACACTAACTTGAGTTTGCGGTAATTAATGCATTTTGACTACCTATTTCTTATATATTTCCATTTAAATATGTAATAGCTTATATATATAAATAAGATTTATTATTTAGTACTGATATGCTATGGCAGTTGGTAGAAGCATCAAATGATACATTTATTAGGTATATAAGAAGCAAAGGTCTACACTATTTATTATGTCTGCAGTGATACTCTGTATATTTATAATGAAATTCTAATCATCATGATCATGGGCCTTAGGCTTCATCATTGTCAACATTACTGCACTGACAAGATTAGTAAGATGTGTTAAAAAGATAACAGCAGATGGCTGCTGTTATTTACTTCTGTCTTGTTTATCTCTTGTTGTAGGTACAGAGCTTCTGGCATAATAGAAAAAAGGCCTATGAGAAATCCTGTACAACAACCTTTACCATGGAGGTCTATTATACCTGGTGAAAGCAGTCCTATTTCAATGGTATTAAAAAAATAACAATAATATTCAATGTATATCTAGACTGAGAAATAAGCTTTAAGATCCCTATATACAGTATCTACCAGCATGGCCAACCAACCAAAAAGACCTTTTGATCTGTTCTACTACTGGATGTGAACTGTCTGTCGATCAGTTCAGCAAATTTAGACCTTCATTTCTTGTTCATCTCTAGAGATAAAACTAATAACATAATATAAATGTGATTTACTGCACAAATGACAATCCGCATATGTATACATGACTTTGTAGGGTATTTGGATTTTGGAAGGTGGATTAAAACAAAAAAAAAGTAGGTGTGTAACAAGAAATGTGAGTTACGTGTATCTGACTCCTTACATGAAAGGCAAGGAGAGCACAGACAAGAAGAAAGATGATGAATGTAGTCTAGCTCCTGCAGCTCTCATAAACAAGCTTGATGGAAAGGATGTTGGACCCTGTGTATTCTCCCATGTGTACTACAAATGTGCCAACAAAACGAAAATGAAAAAACTAAAAGTAGAAATAAAGAAAGATGGAATGAACCTGTGTAGTGCTGGTGGATTTCTGTTTGTGTGAATAGTCAAAGTAATAAACATCCAATTCTGCCAAGCCTGTCTCTATTACTTGATCACATTATTACATGAAGCTGTATCTTTTAAGAGTTGCTTTATGTTATTATGATGCATGGACTTGACGTATATTCGGGGTAATATACTTGAAAACTAGCTGTGGCAAGGAAGGATATAATGAGGAGTAAGAAAAGAGGGAGGACCAGATCAAGAACACGTCATGTTGTGTGTGTAAGTCTCCTGCCGCTTCTTAAGTATTTTAATTTGTGATTAAACTACATTTATTATTATCACTTTTCCAAACTTCATTTAAATTTGCATTAAAACAGCTGATATGCAGGTCAATATGTTATTGGTCTTCTGGGTTTTTTAAAACCTGAATCTAATATCTTCATTTTAAATCCTTTTTACATTTTATACATTTCTTATCAATTAGGCCTGTAGCTTTTGAGGATAAGGAGTCAAAGAGAGAATCCATGTGTTATGATTCAAGCTGGATGATAAATAAAAGTCTACAAATGAGTTAATTGAGCTTAATTAGTCAAGACACTGTGTGCCAGAGTAAAGGTCATGGGAGCAAAAAGCATTTTCTACTCTAAAAACATTAGGCTTAAAAAAACAAAGACAGATTTCAGCCGTGTGGTCGTTGAATCACAAATTAATATCACTCTCTTCAAGATGCGCTGAGAATGTTTGACATCTAATATGTCAGCTGAGTAATGTCTTTTCAGTTCATTTAATATAAAAGTTTTTGTAGCTGGAGTAAATCCATGTGAATAATGTAACGACTGTCTTCTATCATAAATCTATATGTCCCAATTTCTGGTGATTTGAGCTTTGAGGGTTGGTTATATGCAAGGGTTTTGCACATTGTGGCAATGTTTTTCCCAATATTGTTATACTGAGCAGCACATGTGTGATGGTAATGAAGCTTATCCTATTAATAAGGTGGTAAATAAAATGTGGTGCTGACAGCCAGAGAACTGCACGACAGGAGCAGGAGGGTGATCAGGCATCAGGTCTCCACTAAAAACACAGCACACAAAAAAACTACATTTATTTCACACCTGCTGATTATACTGGCTGCTATATATGCTATTATGAACTGTATGCTATTAGTTCTCACTTAATTTATATATATAAAAAGAAACTGTTAAATGCCTAGTACAGAGTTTTGCTAACTGATTAGTTCTTTGTTCTTGCAAAGATATGTCCAATGAGTGGCGCTAAAACACAGGTCCAACACATTTTTTATGACATTGATATAGGTACATATTGCTGTACTTTTATAACGTTGCTAAAAGTTAATGCTCTACAAAGTTGGAAATATGCCCTATACCAAATCCAGCCCTAAATCTACCTGATGGTGTTAACAAATTCAAAACTGATATGCACACCAAAACCAAAGCTCGAACCAAAGCTCCTCGCCTCTGAAGTATGTCTCCGTACTCCATGAGCTACCGAACAAACCAAACTGGTCTCATAAACATTTTTAGGTACCTAAATATTTTTAAATTATATTTTAAATATCCATGGACTGTTGCTAAAAGTTAAAGCTCTATTATGTTGGAAATGTACCTGACCAAATCCAACCCTAAACCTAGTGTTAACAAATGCAAAACTGATATAAAAACGCATTTGTTGATGCAGCCGTGACTTTTCCACTTACTTTTCCACAGACTTGAACTGTTTTGTTGAACCATAGTTACACTGAATTGGAACGCCTTTCAAGCTCATCTCTGTGCTACCAAACAAACCAACCGTCTCGCCCCAAAGTACATTTGTGCCATGAGACCAGGTAGGAACAAACCTACTGTCTATGAAAACCCATATATATGCAGGCCTATGTGTGATGCTAACATTCAAAAGAATCAGTTTTCAAATCTCCCAGCAAATTAACATTATTTGAAGTCACATCCCTGCAGAAAAAAAACAGCCTGGTCTTAGCTGGTTTAAGCTGGTCACCAAGCTGGCTTTAGAGGGGTTTTGGCCATATTTCCAGCCTGCCAGGCTGGTCTTAGTTGGTTTAGGCTGGGAGACCCGCTGGAATGACCAGTTAAAACCAGCTATTTCCAGCTTAAACCAGCTAACACCAGCCAACCAGCTTTGGCTTTTTAGCAGGGATGATATTTTTCAAGTTAAAAAAAAGTGTGAAAATTATGCTTTATTAATCTAAACTTCGTAAATTTGTGTGAAACAGGAATAAAGGTGTCACAGTTTTACTGCCTCTAGTGTTGATTTCTTTTGGAAACTGCAGTGATATGTAGGCTACTTGTTGGTGTGTATTTCGTGTCTCGCTAAAAACTGCACCCAGTATTTCTGCCATGAGACCAGGCAGGTAGCAACGTTCACAACACTGTTCAGTGAAAGGGGCATATTCGTTAAGCACAGCCAACCAATGAAATGCTGCTTTGCAACTTGCACTTGAATTAAGTTACCATTGGATTAGTTGAAAAATATAAATATATTCCCAGCAATGACACAGAAAGTCTCCATGTTAATTTTTTATTTTTATACAATGATTTCCGTCACATCTATGATACAGGCCAATAGTAGCAGAAGCGCCTTCATGCGTGCATACTTTAAAAACTCAACAAAAAGAAAGAGAGACAGTTGTATCGGTCCTGCTAAGTGGTCCTCAGTTCTCTTTCACAGTCCTCTTCATGCAATCCAGATTTGTGTCAAATGTCAGGTTTTCTTTCTTTAAGCTTTTCCGAGGACAAGACAAGGCAGAACGCTGTTTACTAGCCCTTGTTTATGGTCATGTCACCACCTGTCTACTGCAAAGACAGCACACACATTGTTAAAGATGGCAAAAGAAGAATCTTCAGATAGAACATTGCAGTCTGATATGTTTCTTATTCATGACACAACAAGATTTCAGGAATCAAACTCGTATAATCTTGAATGACTGCTGTAAATGTAGTCTGAATCATGCTAACCTGCGATACGACGAGAGATGATGTTGGTGAAGAATTGAATGCAATTTCAGTTTTTGGCCTAGAAATAGCTCAAATAACTTGCTTTCTCATTTAATTTTTTTAACCTTATTGTATTGTAATATCCTTATATGTACATGGAAAGCAGATAACTAGGCTACAGATTTTTAAAACCACAATGTCAGAAATAGTCAGTGAAAGCACAAGTATCCTAGTAATTCAGAGGTTTGATGGCTGTTAGAAAAAGAAAAATTTTAATGGTTCAGTTTCATAAAAATGTAAAGCATGCGTTTAATCTGACTAAAACATGAGCTGAATAAATGAAAAATTATTATGTCACAGAAGTCTTATCTATAGCTGCTGACTCAAGCTGTATATTTTATGTTCTTCATTGGCATAAGAGATAAACATTACTAGTAAAATGCTTACTATTAGAAACATTCATCCATGACTAGCCTACATAAAACCTTCCCATTTAAAAAAAAAAATGTTTATAATAATTATTTATTTTAGTTAAAATTACAAACATTACATTTCACGGTTTGCTAATTTAAACCGCAATCATTTATTCTTAGCATCATGTATTCCCACAGACCACCATCACCTGGGATAAAGAAAAGCTTGTGTGTGTACAGAAAAGAAATTGAAGGAAGGGGCTGGACCCACTTGATTGAAGGGGATTTAATTTGGTATTTACATTTTACATCTTTTCTTCTACACACTCCTTTGCCCTCATTCAGCAATTACTTAGTTTTTGGAACCGTGAGTCAGTGTAAAACATATGGTAACTGATGATACAAATGACATGTGATCACCAATGTGAATTAGGGGCTCGTTGTGCAGGGGGCGCCAGGACTTTATTATCATTTCAAGGCTATTGTGCTCATTTGAAACATTAGCAACAGATGTTCGACCACATCTGTGTGATGTTGTGCTTAATTACCCCAGGTAACCCCTTTGACAAAAGGGTGTGCAAGGTGTTGAAGAGTCTATATTTAGGTTCATACTGCCACCTGCTGATGATAGGTGCTATTTATAGAAAAAAGGGAACTTCTGTTTTTGAAAAAGACCTGGGCACCTAATGTAAAAGTTATCGATTCAGATGACATATGAAGGATTTTTTAAAAACTACATTTGTGTTTTGTTGTATAGTTATAGCCTAGTTACGAGTTGTGGGCCAGCAGGTTTTCGATAAGACTTAAGCCAGTGTTGTGTAGTTGCGCCCCCTACTGGAGAAGATACAGAAACAACCACTCTATTCATCCTGCTATTATCATCAGTCTATCTGCATTTATTCTTGATGTGCCTTTCTAGTCTCCTCATCAGACAATGTTTATTTCAAATGAGCAATTACTTAAGTTTATATTACGGACATCCATTATAATCATGTGTGTCTGTGGGTTTGATATGTTTTAGAGTCACTAAGATTAGACTGAGAGCTTTGCTGCTGACTAAAAATACCCACTTTAACATCTGATGGCCTTTCTGGCTGGAGAAGCGAAGATAGGTCTTGACCCCGCAGCAAATTGAGCTCTTTTTTTCTCCCCAGAAGCAGGAAGAGGATGAATGGGAGGGAAGATGATACGATGAGGGTCTATACAGCTGCACTGCTGCATCTCTTATAGATGATGCTGGCAGACTCAGAAAATGTGTGCGCTGAAATTGTGCTCTTAAAAATACAATTGATGGAATAAAGAAAACTGACAAGAACTGTGCAGATGTTTGTGTTCGTTCAGAAAATGCAGAGGTCATCTGTACATTTGAACAAACATGTTAGAACAGTGAGCACTCATATTCTTTTGTTCACTTTTTATTTTCATTCACCATACATTGTTTAAAATGAAAAAGACATAATAGCTACACTTAAAAATAGCTATTTAACACAGCATTACTGTTATTAATAGGCAGAAATGTTCACTTTAGAATATTTGTGGTTCAAGGCACATCAGTCGAGAACTTGTTTCTTAAAAACCTGTTTACACACCACTCCACAGACTCGCATTTCCTGAAATATAAATAAAAAACCCTCAGAATTTAATACAGAAACTACATGAACATGAAATATTAATTTAAATTATACTACTGTTAATAACAGCATTATTGTTTTTGCTGTACATTTGACCGAATGAATTCTTTTCAAAATCGTACAGACTCTGAGCATTTGAACGGTAGAGTAACAGTTTTTAGGTAACAGTCATTTATACAGTTTAAACACAGAATATTGAGTAATGAAGTTGAGGTTGAAGCTGTTGTATAATAAAGTGGCTAAATGGATTTCAGTGTACACACTTTTTAAACACTCTTGTTATTGTAATGCGTGACTGCTGCAGTAATAATGTTATCTCATTAATTACACTGTTGACTACATCAACAACAAGAAACAGCGAAGTGTGAACGTTCATAATACAACAAAGCATGACCTAATACGAACCGCATCCTTATACAAACTTACCACATGTAACTCATCCCCTTTCACCCACTGAGTCCAGCCCCTTCCATCCTTTTCTCCTTTCTGTACACACACCAGTTTGTCTCCCTCCCAGTTTATAGTGGTCTACAAAACAAGAACAAATACATACTGGTGAGAAAGTTGACTTGCAATATACACAGAGTATAGAGAATAAATTTAAACTAAACTTTTTTTCCTTTTGCTTATCAATACCACGAGTTTTGGTTTTTATTTGGTGTTGGTCTACTATTTTTACACATTTTCACGAGACCAGAAAACTGAACACAAACACTACACTAGCATTTCTAAATTTCTAAATGGTACATGAGGAAGTAGAACGACTGAAATTGTGTTTTCTTGCTCCAATTATTTAATAATCAACTTAGAAAATAATATTTTACTGTGTATGCGAGTTGACTTAAAGTTCCCGAGCACCAGGTGTTTGCGGCATTAGCCCCAAACCCTTGTGGATTTAAGATTCAATAGGTCATTGTATGTAAATCTCAATCTAATCCTATTTACTGACTCATCCACCTCAGACCTCAGAATAGCAGTTCAGATTAGTTTTCCATTTAAAGGCATTTCTGATCTTATGTCTTTTCTTTGTTGTACTTTAAGCTGTACCTTATAAATAAGGAGGTCACTTACCATACATTTCCTATCATCTACACCAACCAAATCCTCCTCAAACTCCTTTCCAACATCAAACTCCATATGGTAGTTCCTAAAGGTGGTGAGAGTCTTGATGTTAAAATGATCACCATTCTGAACAATCTCCTTATCAAAGATGAGATAGCTGGCAATTTTTCTGATGACAACATTCACATCTGTAAGTTGAATACATATAAAATTGGTCAACCATAGCCGTATATGGTAGCTACATGAACCAATTTTTTTTTCACATAGAATCAGGTCTGCCAAAGGTATTAAAACGTATCTCTTGAGTACAACAATCCAGACATGCATTTTACTCCAACTGTTTACAACAGAACATGTTCTGTAACATCTCACATACCTTGTTCAGCATAGAAAATTAATAACACAGCAGTATAATTAATAAATAATGGAAAATTAAGTATCAGCCTACCTAGTGCTTCCATGTATTCATCAAAGTTTTCATTACTAGTCATTTTCCAGTATCCATTCATATCTACAGGAGACATATTTGCTTCGTTTGTCCTCCGCACTGATGTTTCGACATCGAGGTGCAGTGTGGCATCTCAAATCACAGGGCACGTTGTAATCCTAAAGCCAATTAGGGATTTGGATTATCTTAAAGAGCATTTACACATGTGGTAGAACTTCTGCTGTGGGTTTTTTTTTTTTTTTTTTGGATGGAGCTCTGTCCTTGGGAGTGAATTGCAATGCATGATGCATCTCATGAACTCATGTCAGTCAAAGCATGTCAACAGACAAATCTGTGAGTTTATTTAGTGTCAGTAATTGTTTTGACTCGCTGTCTGTCAGCAGCACAACAGTCAGTCAAAGCAACAATCACAATTCTATCAACCAGGTTTTCATTTATGCCTACAGACTCCAGAGAGAGAGAGCGAGAGAGAATTGTTCACTACACAAACAGGAGGTGAAGACCTGTCAGTAATGAGGCCAGTCTTGAGACGTATTATTCCTAGACTATACATTACGCAGGTGTTTACAGTCAAATGTAAAATAAAAGACAGAACTGCCATGATGAGCAATTCTTGACATGTTTACTTTTTGGATCATGGCCATCTTCCACAAACCACAAGAGAGCGCATCCCGACCAAACCAGTCTTGTATCTACACAAACAGGGGTATTAGTAATACTGTAAAATAAAATGATTATAGTTATTGTTTGTAATTATTTGTAATTTGTGATATATTTCCCAATGTAGTTCATTCCTGTGTTGGCCTAAGCTGAATTTTCAGAAGCTATTATAGTGTCACGTGATCCTTCAGAAATGCACATATTATTATATTAATAATAACATATACTGATTACACTTTACAGTAAGGTGTCATTTGTTAACATTAATATATTAACCAACATGAACAAACAAATAATTTAGTATTAATCTGTGTCAACATTAGTTAATAAAAATACAGTTTTTCGTTGTTAGTTCATGTTAGCTTACAGTCCATTAACTAATGTTAACAAGCACAACTTTTTTAATTTAATAATAATAATATTAATAATAATAATTTCAACTTTTAATGATGTATTAGCAAATGCCAAAAGTACCATGAACAAATATTTATAAATGTTTTAGAAGTATTGTTCATACTTAGTTCATGTTAACTAATGTTGTTTACTAATGTTAACTACTGAACCTTATTGTAAAGTGTTATCCAGATATTTAATGCTTAGTATTTTTTGTAAAAACTGGGATGTAGTATATTGTATTAGTGTTGTTTCATGAATAGAAAGTTTAAAAGCACAAATTTGAAGTAGAAATCTTTTGACAGTATACATTTTTCTGTCACTTTAGATCAATTAATTGTGTGCTTACTGAAGAATTGTTCGTTTATTCCTTCAAGTATTAATTTTGTTCAATAATCAATCAATCAAAAGTCTTACTGGCTTCAACATTTTTAACGGTAGTGTATTTGGACAATTCTTAAAATAATAAATCCCCTAAAAATAAAAAAATCGTAACATGACTTTATTCATTATTTATTTTTTGACAGATCTGACAAATTAACAGACAAAAAAAATACAAAACATTGTGGTGGTGTTTTTATTTTATTTTTTTTTATTGAATCTATATATTTTCCCTTGCAGTGATCAAAATAGAGAAAGGCCTGCCAAAATATACTTTCTCTGTATTCACATACTCGTCCTAGTTTCTCACTGGCCTGTTTTATGACGCAATGGAAGAAGCATTCAAGATAAAGTCTGACTCATAATATACGCAAAGTGCTGGAACAGTGGTGACAGAATGAAGTGTAGCCTTTGGGCATTCTGATCTTCTGAACATCAAACGCTGGAAATGGTCCTTGTTCTTCTTGACATATTTTATGCTACTTATCTTGTCTTCCATGCTTAACAATAGAGTCCAAATACAGAATTTCTCTGATTACAGAAATGAAGATCAAATACAATAACATTGTATAACCACTCGCCGCCTTTTTTGGCAGCAGCATCTCAGTGAGTGATAGATTTATAATATTGTTTATGCACTATGACAATTATCACCAAAGTTTCCAAAGTTATAATGAAAGAGCGATAATTTATCTTTCTGTATAATTTAGTTTTACACTATTAGTAGGCTAATTAATGTAGTGCAGAAGACATTGTACATTGCATTGAACCAACTCTCCACACGGATTCTTCTAAAACAAGGGATTAAAAAAAACACAGTACACTTCCTTTCAGAAGAGTAAGGTCAGTATTTTTTTTTAAAGAAATTAATACTCATTTAGAAAAGACAAACACATTGATCAAAGGTAATCGCGCTTGTTAAGATTTCTATTTCAAATAAGCGATGCTCTTCTGAACTCAAAAAAAGCTCCAAAAAAAAGTAAATAAAATTAAAAAAAAGGGACAAATGAACCAGTGTTTGTTTCTGTTAGACCAAAATTCTTTAACAAGGAGGCATTTGAAAAAAAGGGATGATAATTCATTGAATCCATTAATTAATTAATTAATTAGGCTAATTGGTCATTAGGTCATTAATTTTAACAAGACCATTTATAGTTATAGCTTTTACCATTTTAAGGAAAAGTGTATTCATTTTTAATTATAGTTTCATTTTTATGTTTGTATTCATTTTGTTGTTGTTCTTCTGTTTTGAATGCTTTGAGATGTGCAACATTGCCCTATATTTTTCTAGTGCTTTTTGTAATGGAACTGAATAAAAAATAAAATAATTAATATTAATAATGACCAATGGTCACAACTAAAAGCTTTAGGTAATGATGTAATCACTTAACTGTGTCAGCAGGCTCAGGTTTGAAACTGAACGTAATTTACAGTAACAAATCAACTGTACATCGGCCATTCTTTCATTTTTGGCAACATAAGCAACAACAACCATTTACAATGCAACAAGTTCTATCAAGCTCTGCTTCATTAAAACACCATATGGTGACCAGATAGTAACACGGTAAATACCACAGCAGCATTGGGTACAAACCTGATCACTGCAAAATCTTATTTATACAATGCTGTGCAATTAATCTCATGTTATAATCATGCACATGTCCTGAGTAAAGCCAGTTCCATGACTAGTAAATCGCCATTACCTGTTTTCAGATGGAGCGGCATTTAAAGCCATAGTTCAGACATCTACAGTTCTGTGCAGTAAATGTGATGATGTGCAGGTGATGGCCATTTCAGAATCTGGCTTTACTAAAGAGATGCACGCAGTGTTGCCAATTTAGCTATTTTGTAGCTAGATTTAGTAACTTCCCCACCCCTTCTGAAACTTTTTTAAAAAGTCTAGAGACAAATATAGCAACCTCTTGGACAAACCTTATCTAAGTTCTCATCTTGTCAACTGATCTATATTCATCTTTATATAGATCAGTGAACTTGCCATTATGATGTCATCTAGTGACATTTAGCTACCAGTTTTAGCTACAGTACTTTCAACTGAAAGCAGTTGGCAACACTGGATACGCGCGATGAACGAATTTGATAAATTGCACAGCCCTACATTGTTTTAATTCAGATTCTTATAATGCAACATTCTAAGGAGTTCACAATGACAAATTATCATTCTATCCTAAAATGGTCTCTCCTCTCTAGGTCACAGATCTCTCTTATCATTACTCTGCCCTCTCACCTCATTGTGAATGAACAGTTAAGTATAAAAGCTTTGGTGCACCTCGTCACTGGACCTGACAACGCTCCTGAAGTCCAGAGCTCATTATACAACCATGCCTGTGGACTTCACTGGAAAATGGGAGCTGGAATCAAGTGAAAACCTTGAAAATTACCTCAAAGCACTGGGTAAGTCTGATCAGTTGTCTGTTTTTATAAGTCAACAGAGTAGAAATAAGAGAAATATTT
>JAUMHE010000043.1:14728428-14756780 GCA_032359235.1 Enteromius mattozi | reverse complement strand
ATCTCAGTTAAGTTTGTTCAGTGATGAACCCACAGTAAAACAAATAGAGTACAGGCTTCAACGTTAGCCCAGAAGGACAAAATTCTTTGAAGGTCTTTTTTTTTCTAAATCCAGCTTTATTTTATATAAATGCTGCTATCTGTCAATGATGGAGTACAATACAGCTAATACTGCAGTTCTCCTTAAAAAAAATGTCCTTGATATATTTTTATTGATGATAAATAGTAAATATAAAAAGATATTATAAAATTAGTTTCTGGTTAAAATGGTGTGTGTGTATATGTATGCATGCATATATATATATATATATATATATATATAAATAATATCTCTCTATCATTTCTTTAGTATTTTATTTTTGTTTCACACACTATAACACACACATACTATAAGTCCTTTGCACAATCTGACATGCACTTAAAATTGAACTGGAGATTGGGTGCTGGGCGTCTGGCCAGAGGAGAACTGGCCCCAACTAAGTCTGGTTTCTCCCAAGGTTTTTTTTTTTTCTCCATTCTCTCACGGATGGGGTTTTGGCACCTAATTTCCAGTGATTATCGTCGTTTTGATTACAGAGACCGTCTCTGCATTTGATAAATAAAGTTTAATCTCGTCATTATACATTACCATCACTCTGTTCTCCAATTTGATAATGTTCAGTGCTTTGCAACAATCTTTATTGTTAAAAGCGCTATATAAATAAAAGTGATTGATTGACTGATTTTACATGCACAGACTCTGGTGACCTGGGAAGGGGACAAATTGGTGGCCATCCAAAAAGGTGACAAAGCCAACCGGGGATGGAAACACTGGATAGAAGACGACAAACTATATCTGGTGAGCGTTCAATCATTCTATGGAAAATAATAATGCTGATTAAGGTTGGAATCAACATTAATTAAAACAAATATTTCTAAAAAATTCTTTTGGTTTGTTTTTTTAATGCACAATTCTTGCTTTGATGTGTACTCACAATGCATTCATTTTGAACTCATGATCATTTCACAGGAGCTGACATGTGAGGACGCTGTGTGCCAGCAAGTGTACAAAAGAAAAGCTTGATTTGTCATGTGATTTAGTTCATGTTGTTCTGCCATCACATCCGTTAAAATCAAGCTGTGTTGTGTGTTAACCTGATTAACACTTTCAACACTTCTGTAGGAAAATGTATTTCTTTATGTCTAAATAAAGAGATGTTCTGGCTCATCATTTCTTGTAAAATGCAATTCACTCAAACTTTAACATTACATTAAAACACCACATTAAAAAAAACCCAACAAAAAAACATTAATTTCTAGATGTAATGGGTTACTAAATATGTTTGTTACAACTATGATCGACTACGCCACTCCAATTTTGCTGGGTAGGAGATCCCAAGGCCACCACGAGAGGGGTCCCGCACGGTTATTCAATTAAATGAATATGCTCAAATCAGAATTTCTACAAATAACAATTCACTTTTATTAAATACAATAAATATAATCGTATCTAATTGTGCTCACAACCCGGCAAAACACTGCTCATATGAGATGGAAATACAGAAAGTCAGATTCACTCGATTCTATATCCATCGAACAATGTAAGAAGAGACATACAGTAGTATATCTAAACAAACAATCTTGTTAATTGTTTGACTCCATTATAATAAGTAGGCCTATTATTTAACTATTACTTTAATTATAGTAGGCCTAATAATTAGATCTTTTAAGATTCGCAGAGATACGATGCAAACAAGCGATCCTATTGTAGCCTACTTTTGAGTCAAGGCTATAGCCAAATGAAATGAACCGGTTCCTTGTGACGACTGGCCCTGATCTCCTGTTAGGCTACGTTTTATACGTAATATTTATCATATCTGAATGTTTTAAACATTAGCACTGTATTTTTAATACGTTACTCATGCGCACATTAAAGGTGCCAATTTTGGGGTTACAGGAAAGGGTTAAGCTCAAACTCACCGCATGCGTCCCTTAAAAGCCGAGTTTAACCGAAATCACCCGACACTCTCCGAAGCCGCCCGAGTGTCACGTCAACGCTTCCGACGTCAAGCGCACTGGCTTTGAGGAAGTTCCACGTCACATTTGCCTGCCGTGCACAAAACTGCAGCCGAAGAAACACATCAGACTTTCGGTGGATGATATAAAATACTGCAGGTGAAGGAGACCAAAACCAGTAAACACAAATATGGTAAGTGTGACATCAGTAGTCGTGTTGTTGGCAATATTAGACCTGGTTTTGAGATATTGAGGAAAAATAGGCTTTGAGTAACGTTAGCTTGCGCTGTTAGCCTCAAAGGGCCTTGGAATGGCCACATAGACAACTCATCTTACAGTCAGTCTGTGAATTATTTATCCATTTTTGCTCTTATTTTTATAGTTAATACGTCTATTTAAAGCATCACACTTAAATATATTATAACTTCATTGTTCATTTAAATGTTGTTATGAAGGAAAATAGTGTGTTCTGGCTAACAGCTGATGATATGAATGTGACGTTAACATTAGTTTACTTGTTAATAAGCACTGTGTAAATGTTCTGCTGTACAAATATATTCTGCTGATATTATATGGAAGAGGCATGATTTGTTGTAATTTTGTTGCTTGTTACCTGTGCTGAAAAGTTAGCAAATACCATTTCTGTTTTACTTGTGGGGAAAAAAACAGTAAAGGTTGAATGTCACTGCTTTCTGTTCCTAAAAAAAGAGAATTTTTGTGCTTTTTTTTGTGTTGACTATTGGCTATTGACTAATAGTGTACTTAATATAGTGTACACTATTTGCTGCTGCTAACCGAAGAGAATGAATGCTGATTAATATCAACTTGTTGTGTGTTATAATAATAGTAATTTTGATTCTTCTTTTCTAGCCTCTGAGGCTGGACATCAAGCGCAAACTCACGGCTCGATCTGACCGTGTCAAAAGCGTAGACCTTCATCCGTCTGAGCCATGGATGCTGGCCAGTCTGTACAATGGCAGTGTCTGTGTGTGGAACCATGAAACACAGGTGACTAGCAGACCTTATGTTTTTCAGCATTTGGAATATATTATCATCTTAACATTAGAGATACAGCAATGTGTGTTGCATGATTGTCTAATAATGTCTATTATTGATCTTTCATAGACTCTGGTTAAGACTTTTGAAGTCTGTGACCTTCCAGTAAGAGCCGCCAAGTTTGTTGCCAGGAAAAATTGGGTCATTACTGGTGCTGTAAGTATTAACATGAATAATATAATACACACTAGTGTGTAAATATTAATACTGTTGTTGAAATATTGTGTAATAATTAGTGCTGTCAAACGATTAATCGTGATGAAAGTTTTTGTTTACATAATAAATGTGTGTATACTGTGTATATTTATTATGCAAACACATGCATGAATATACTTAAGAAAAAATGTATGTTTATATATGAAATATGTTTATGTATATTATAAAATATAAGAATATAAATGTATAAACAAGTAAATATTTTAAAATATACACTGTATTTGTGTGTATTTATAACAAATGTACACAGTACACATATATAATGTAAAAAAAAAAAAAAGCTCTTAATCACGATTAATTGTTTGATTTTTATATTTATCTAATAAATAAATAAATATGGAACATTTCCTGCCTTTTTTGTAGGATGACATGCAAATTCGGGTTTTCAACTATAACACACTAGAGCGAGTACACATGTTTGAGGCCCATTCCGATTACATTCGCTGTATCGCTGTTCATCCCACCCAGCCCTACATCCTCACAAGCAGTGGTATGTACAGATTAGTATTTGTTTCAAGTATTTATATATTTACATATATGCCTAGATTAATGTGTATAACGTATTACACCGCCATTGGTTGGGTCAGTAAGATTGTTTTTAAAGAAAATCTTACTTTTATTCATCCAGAATGCATTAAATTGAGTTAAAGTGTATATGTAATTTTTTTTCTTTAACACTTATTGGATCTGTGTGTGTTTAGATGACATGTTGATAAAGCTCTGGGACTGGGAGAAGAAATGGTCCTGTAGTCAGGTGTTTGAGGGCCATACACACTACGTCATGCAGATTGTCATCAACCCCAAAGACAACAACCAGTTTGCAAGTGCATCATTGGACAGAACCATCAAGGTACATTGGAACACTCATGTGGTTTGCATCTTTCTTTTGACATTTGAACTATAATTTCTTCTGTGTTGTGTTTCAGGTTTGGCAGCTGGGCTCTTCTTCTCCTAACTTCACTCTGGAGGGCCATGATAAGGGGGTGAACTGCATTGATTATTACAGTGGAGGAGATAAACCCTACCTCATATCTGGAGCTGATGACCGACTGGTCAAGATTTGGGATTATCAGGTTAAAATGATATTGATAATATTGATATGCTTAATGTGCAGTAGCAGGTCACTCCTGGCCATTTATTTACTTCTGTTCTGTAAACCTTTCTGTCTTTAGAATAAGACATGTGTGCAGACGCTCGAGGGTCACGCTCAGAATGTGTCCTGTGTAAACTTTCACCCAGAGCTACCAATCATCATCACTGGATCAGAGGATGGTGAGTTGTGACACATATTAATTAAAATCTTACAGATCTTTTAATGATCACTTTTATAAAACTACTCTACCTCATTCCTGATGAAAATGTAACTGTGTTTGTTTTGTTGTTCAGGCACGGTTCGTATTTGGCACTCCAGCACTTATCGTCTGGAGAGCACCCTGAACTATGGCATGGAGCGGGTGTGGTGCGTGTCTGGCTTGCGCGGCTCCAACAGTGTGGCATTGGGCTATGATGAAGGCAGCATCATTATCAAGGTACTAAAAATAATTCAAAAGTAACACCATGCTGTTTCCTGTCAGTGGTGTGACAGATTGGCGGAACCTCTGGGCTGGTAATTGGAAAGTTCAGTCCCTGCAACGAGAGAGCCATCATGTTACGTCAGGGCTGTCAGCAGGGGGTCGGCAGAGGGTAGAGGATAGATAATGTTACAAAAATATATATATTTCACATAAATGCTGTTCTTTTCAGCTTTTTATTCAAAGCATTCTGGAAAAAGTATCGCTCGTTTCCACAAAAATGTTGAGCAGCTTTTGAACAGTAGTGTATATAGATTGAAATTTCATGTAAATCTATCTACTTATATGAGCATTAACTAATTATATGAATAGCTTTCTCATGTGGATAGTTCTCTGTAAATTAATCACTTTTTATATGTCCTTTAGCTTGGTCGTGAGGAGCCAGCCATGTCCATGGACACAAATGGAAAAATCATTTGGGCTAAGCACTCTGAGATTCAGCAGGCTAATCTCAAAGCTATGGGAGATGCTGAGATCAAGGATGGTGAGAGGCTTCCGCTGGCGGTGAAAGACATGGGCAGCTGTGAGATTTACCCTCAAACCATCCAGCACAATCCTAATGGAAGGTAAGACCACCACATCTATTAATGGTTGAACAGATCGTAGTTGATCTGTGAGCTGTATGGCCCAAACCCCACGGTTTGGCACGCATATGTTCCACATATTAATTGTAAAATTTATCCATTTGAAGAGTCACAAACATACACACAATTCTGACAAAATACAGATATCAACCATAATTCTGGTAAAGCAGTTGGTAGCAGCTGATGCCGCTCATTTACATGTTGCATGATTTACATTGTATTTAGGTTTGTGGTGGTGTGTGGAGATGGAGAGTACATCATCTACACCGCCATGGCTCTGAGAAATAAGAGCTTTGGATCTGCACAGGAGTTTGTCTGGGCTCATGATTCATCTGAGTATGTACTCTACAAGCACATAGAAGATGGCTGTAGGAGTTGATGGTCAGCAACACTTAATACTGATGTTACTTTTTTTAATTCAAGGTATGCAATTCGGGAAAGCAGCAGTGTGGTGAAGATCTTCAAAAATTTTAAGGAGAAAAAATCTTTTAAGCCAGACTTTGGAGCAGAAGGTAAACTGCTTTACACTTTTATCATGGGCAGTAGTAATCTCTGTATTCACAATTTTGTATGCAAATGTAATAAGCACTAAAAATGTACTTGCACATAGCATTTTGCATACTCTGTTACATTTAATACTGAATGTAGTTAAACTGCTATTATTTTATAGTTTTATGTATGTTTATGTATGTTAAATGTTTTTGCAGGCATCTATGGTGGTTTCCTGCTCGGTGTCCGATCAGTGAATGGCTTGGCTTTCTATGACTGGGATAACACAGAGCTGATTCGCCGCATTGAGATCCAGCCCAAACATGTGAGTCATCTGCTCCAGTCCTCCTCTATTTTGTCTGCATGATTGGGACATTTTTTAGTCTGTCTGGACCGATTGCATCTTGCATCTATTTTCAGATTTTCTGGTCAGACTCTGGTGAGCTTGTGTGCATTGCCACAGAGGAGTCTTTCTTCATCCTGCGCTATCTGTCAGAGAAGGTGGCAGCATCACAGGAGTCAAATGAGGGGGTTACTGAAGATGGTATTGAAGATGCCTTTGAGGTAGGTGTACATCAGTGTTATAAAATAATCATGTTTAGGCAGAAAAAGATGGTTTCAGAGGAAAAGCAAGCTGTTACGTTTTGATACAATTGTAATTTAAAAAAATAAAAATTCCCTTTGCATCTTGCCTTTTCTATTTATTCTGAATTATCCCTGGAATTGCCAAAAAACCCAATTTTTAATTAATATTGACTTCAAAGATTTGAAACAGGTGGTCTGAGCTCTTGATCATGTGTGTTTGTGTGCAGGTCCTGGGAGAGATACAGGAAGTGGTAAAGACTGGTCTGTGGGTGGGAGACTGTTTCATTTACACCAGCTCTGTCAACAGACTCAACTATTTTGTTGGAGGAGAGATTGTCACAATAGCTCACCTGGACAGGTACAGTTAAAGCTGATGTTTTTGGATATATTAGTCCCACACACTACCATTACAAAGTTTTACTTTATTTATTTATTTTTTAACGTTTGAATTTTCAGCAGCTATTAGTCTTCAGTTTCACATGAATCTTCAGAAATGATTCTGATATGCTGATTTGCTGCTTAAGAGACATCTCTTATTATTGTCAATGTTAAAAAACAGCCGTGCTGCATAAAGTTTGTGAATTTTTTAAAAATTCAATAGAAATTGAAAGAACAGTATTTAATAGAAATATAAAACTTTTCCAACACTGTACATTTTTCACTTGAGCAATTTAATGCACCCTTGCTGAATAATTTTCTTTTTACTAAACCCAACTTTTCAACAATGGTGTGAATATACACTAAAAACAACTATTTATGATTTAGAAGTATAACAGTGAATTATTTTCCTTAGGACCATGTACCTTCTCGGATACATTCCTAAAGACGACCGTCTTTACCTGGGTGATAAGGAGCTGAACATAGTGAGTTACTCTCTTCTGGTGTCTGTTCTGGAGTATCAAACTGCCGTCATGCGCAGAGACTTTGGCATGGCAGACAAAGTACTGCCCACCATCCCAAAAGAACAGAGGACAAGAGTTGCCCACTTCCTGGAAAAACAGGTAAGACTTTAAATATGTTTGCCCGTTATGATTTGCATAATATATACGGTATAAAATAATGTTCTTATAACAAGACTAACCCATATGCTTTGGAAATGTTTTTCTCGTTCGAACATTAAAAAAAATATATGAGTTGTGATGACGTACAAGTTATAATTTTAAAGTACTTTTGAAGATCAATACAATTGTGTGTCTAGAAAACCTTGTGTAGATTGATTGGCTGCCATATTTGGAGTTAGTTGAAATGCTATTATATACATATTCTGTGATTATCTGAAGGATTTTTGTTTGTGTGCTTGCAGGGTTTTAAGCAGCAGGCTCTGGCCGTGTCCACTGATCCAGAGCACCGGTTCGAGCTGGCGCTTCAGTTAGGAGAGCTGAAAATTGCTTATCAGCTTGCAGTAGAAGCTGAGGTTTGTGATTCTACACCAGTGGCACAGGCCCCTAATGGTGGCCAAGCACAGTTGCTTAATATATATATTTTTATTTTAACATTTATTGAAATAGGAAAAAAGAAAGGTGTCAGAAGCAGTATCTAATGTTACTGCTTTTCTTTTGTAGTCGGAGCAGAAGTGGAAGCAGTTGGCAGAGTTGGCCATCAGTAAGTGCCAGTTTGGATTGGCGCAGGAGTGCCTCCATCATGCCCAGGACTATGGAGGGCTGCTGCTGCTGGCCACTGCGTCTGGCAACGCTACTATGGTTGCCAAGCTTGCAGAGGGGGCAGAACGTGATGGCAAAAACAATGTTGCCTTCATGACCTACTTCCTGCAGGGAAAGTAAGCATTAACAGTACAAAAAAACTTTGTCAGCTGAAATAAAAATAGAAAAATGTTGACTTCAGATGTTTTACTCTTGTGGATTCTCATTTTGTAATCTAACTATTAATTTCTTCTCTGCTGGAGGAAGTCATGTTTCAGTCACAGATTATTTTTAAATATAGTTCATTTTTATTGTTTATCTTCCCAGACTGGACAACTGTTTGGAGCTTCTAATCAAGACAAATCGTCTACCAGAAGCAGCCTTTCTTGCCCGCACATATCTGCCCAGCCAAGTATCCAGGTCTGTGTTTATTGCCAAAAAAGTGTTTTTGTTTTTTCCCACAAATTGGAATAAAGATTTATTATTATTTTGGATAACATGCTACTAGAAAAAATTGTATGAATGGAAAATAGTATGCACAATATTAAAATTTTCTGTTCAGTTTACAATCAGAGTACACTGTAAGATTCTGTATCCCACAACACTGTGCACTTTACCTTCAGTTTCCAGTGTCACAAACCTTAAATGAGTCTATTTTAAACTATTATTGATCAAATTCATAAAAATTAAAACAATTGCTGCATTAACTTAAAATAAAATGAATGTCAGATTTATTTTTCTTTACCTTTACAAACCTCTGTGTTTGTTCACAGGGTGGTGAAGCTGTGGAGAGAGAGTTTGTCTAAAGTGAATCAGAAAGCAGCAGAGTCTCTGGCAGACCCCACAGAGTATGAGAACTTGTTCCCAGGCCTGAGAGAGGCTTTTGTAGCAGAACATTACCTGAGAGAGACCTGCCTTGGCCAAACCAGGCCTGCCTCTGACTACCCTTTGGTCACGGTAAGACATTTTTTTTTTATGATTTATGGTATTCGTTATGGTATTTTACTATTATTTATATAATATTCTTTATTAATTTTGAATTATCAATTTTAGTCAATGGTTTGTAATTTGAAAAAAAGTGTTCATATTTAAATCTGTTATTTCTGTATAATGCACCTTTTTGATTAAAGCGACCGTGTTGCCAATGTTTTTTTTTTTCCTTTCATTTTTAGCCCAATGAAGAAAGAAATGTGCTGGAGGAGGCCACTGGTTATGAACCCAAAGGAATTATTCCCACTCCCACGCAGGTGTGTGTCTGTTTATCAGTTTTGTTGATGGTATTAAAACTATAGACCATAATACCAGAAAAACAGTGTGGTCTAAAGAGCTGGTCTAATATGTCTTTGTGCATTAACTAATCAATTGGCCTGTGTATGTTCAGCAGGTGAAGGACGCAGAGGAGGCCCCAGAGGATGTGGATGTTTTGGCCTCGGTGACGGCAGCCGTCTCGTCTCCAGCAGTTGCAGCAGTGCCTACTATGAGTCATGCAGAATCCCAGCCTGCTCAGAAGGTTGAGGAGAAGACACACAAAGAGCCTCCCATGACAACAGAAGCAGAACAGAAGGTTTTTGATCAAAATATACTCTTATATATAATATTCAAAAACATTTTAACATCAGACTTTATTGTAACCTCACACTCTGATTTATGTTAAGGTTATCGATGATCTGGAGGATGATTTGGATAATATGGAGCTTGATGACATTGATACCACAGACGTTAATCTGGATGACGACTTCTTAGACGACTAAACCCTCAGCAGTGAAGGCATTGAGTTTATTTAAGCGACCAAACCTTTTTTATTTGTTCCTGTTAGACCTGCAGAGCTGAAGTCTAGGGTGAACTGGGCTAAATATAAATACGTCTTTCAGGGCGTACCACCACTGAAAATACAAGGAGAAATGTGCTTTATTGATGGTAATTTTTTTTTTTCTTTTTTGTACTTCATTCTGGACCTTCAATTTACATTTTACCCGTACAGCAAGGTATACGTTGATTCTTGTGTGTTCAACCATGATAAATCATGGTGCCATTATTCATAATAAAGATAACTACTCTACTACATTGATTTGTCCTGTCATAAGATATTCTGTTAAATGTAGAATCCTTCAGTAAAAAATGACCAAGAGGATTTACTTTAAAAAAAGGAAGATTCATTTGGTATTTTATTTTGAAATTAATAAGTAAGCCTCTGAATGAAATGCGTGAAATGTGCTTTGCAAAATGAAATATTGATACATTTTTCCGACTTTAAAAAGGGGAGATGTTCTTTATTCATGGACACTCACCAGAATTTTTACAAAATAAAGTTTACTCAGTTAACATGAACGATGAACTTTTCCTGCCTTTTAAACAAATCAATAACATGAAAATAAAATAAAATAACTATTAGAACATCATGAAACAGCTGTACAAATTTCAGTGAATATTTTTTACTTAAGTATTTTTCCTGAAAAGCTAATCTGTTAATGCTATCCTACAGATGACTATATGGGTCAACTAGTAATTTGAGTTTAGTTAAATTAAATTTCTTTGCATAATAAGTAACCTTTGTCTTTAATCTGGAACAATGGGATTTTTCCCCTCAGCTAACATGATTTAACAATACCGTGAAATTACTGAAATTACTTGGAAACCTTAAATATACTTTGCAATATACTGTACAAAGACTGTCCATACAGCTCCAGTGTACCTCTATTATCTTTGATGTTACAGAGCAAAAGACCCATTATTGGTTTCCCTCAGTTCTTATCTATGTTGATAAAATCAGTACATGCTGCTACTGCTGCTGCTATTCTGGCAAAATTGGATGGAGTTTCAAAGCATTTCGAGTTTTACTGCAGATGAAAGAATCTATGAGCACTGTTATGATCTGTAGTAACGGTCTTTCTGCAGTAAAGAAAACATTTATGTCAGACAGTGCCCCCCCAAAAAACATTAATTATTTACTTGCGGTCTTATGTTGCTTCAAACCCATTGCTTCAGACCCTTTTCTTCCGGAAGATGTTTTCTAAAATGTTTGTGCTGCTAGTTTGTTCTTTAAAATTGGTACGGAGTTACAGAGATCTTTCATTAAATAGCATCCTGACCACTAGATGGTGCTAGTGCTCCTAATTGGTTATTATTTGTCAGTTTAACTAATTTAGGGAACAACAGAGGAAGAACAAAGCCACATTTTGCCAATTTACAAAACAACTACTTGATAAAACATGATTGGTCATCTGTTAATCTCTGTGACAATATGGCTGCCACCTTGCCCCTTCCTGTCACAGATTCTGTCTGCTATTTGTGCACTTCCTATTTAAAAGACTCTGTTGTTCTAAGATGTTGCCACAGCTTGTGTAAAAACTGTCTACAAAGCTACTGGGAGCTCAACAAGTCCCTAGAGTGTCCTGTTTGTTTGAGGGAGACGCACTGTTCTGTTCTTCTACATCATTTAAGTATTTCTCGCTTCACCTCAGAGGATAAATCCTCTCCAGACAGCAACTTCAAAACATTCCATGTGGGGAATGCAGAAAGTGAAATGGTAAGTGAGTTGCATTACACTTCAATAAGAGACAACTTTACAGTTTTCACTTTGATTGTGAAATATAACTAAGGGATCTGCTGTAATGCAGGTCAAATTAAGATACTTTCTAAACAAACTCTGGAGGTGGAAATACTTTCCTACCTCTGATGCTGAGCTGGTGTATGCATACCGAAGGATCTAAGGATACTAAAATGCAAACTAAAAAGCATTTATCATTTTATTATTCCATAGTATAATCCAGGGGTGTCAAGCTCAATTCCCAGAGGGCCACAGCCCTGCAGAGTTTAGCTCCAACCCTAATTAAACACACCTGATCCAGCTAATCATGTCCTTCAGGCTTATTTGAAAAATACATGGTTTGTGTGTTGGAGCAGGATTGGAACTAAACTGCAGGGCTTAGGAGTTTAACACTCCTGATATAATCATTTAAAATGAAGACCACTGCTTTATATACTTGTCCATTGTTTAGTCGTATAACGTGTGACATCAAGTGTTTTTTGTTTTAATGAGTAAGAGGGAATGTTTATGGAAACTCAAGGTGGGATGCTATTTGGATAAAAGTGTTTGCCAAATATATAAATGTCTATGCTAACACCTACAGCAGTCAGTAGAGAAGGACTTATCAGTGGTGATGAGCACTATTGCCAGCATTAAGACAGAAGAGGACATCAGTACCATGGTCCAGATGTTGATGGAGGTCAAATATGAACCAACTGAGAAAAACCTAACAGCAGAAGACCTTATATATGGACATACAATAGAGGACGTTGTCTCTGTAAAGGTAAGATGTCAAAAGTGTCAGCACATGTCTTCCAAGTAGAGAACACATCTCAAAACAGGTTCTTGTTTTGTTGTTTTTTTTTTCAAGAGGGAACAGACGAATGAAACCAGGTGGGTGTCCTATCTGCTCCTCGAAATGCAAAAATAAGTGATGTCTTGTTAGTACATCATTGCTTTGAAATAAAAATTTCCACATGGTTTACTACTTCTAGGAATGAGGAAGTAGAGACAGATGTGATGCTACCTGACATAGTTTCTGCACCCAGTTGCATCTTAAAGGAACCCAATGAATCTAGAAAGAATTCTCAACCATCTCCCACAACTACTTGTAAATCATTAAGGTCCAACCTTTGTCTAAAATGCGGCAAGAGTTTCAACCGAAAGTCCGACCTCAGAACCCATGAGAAGACGCACTCCTTGAAGAAGCCACACCGGTGCTCCACCTGCGGAAAAAGTTATGCCGGTAAGAATGAGCTCTCCATGCACATGCGGCTACACACTGGCGAGGATCTGTTGGACTGTTCTTATTGCACAAAGAAGTTTGTCAGGGAGAGCGGACTGAAGTCCCACTTGAGGAGCCACACTGGAGAGAGGCCTTTCTCTTGCTCACAATGTGGGAAGAGCTTTTCTCGAAGAGGTATCCTAAACACTCACCTTCGGTTGCATGTAGGCACCCTACCCCACCAGTGCGATCATTGCGGGAAGCTTTTCAACACAGCGGCGGCTATGAGAGTCCACAGGGCAACCCATACCGGAGAAAGACCCTTTCCGTGCCCGCAATGTGACAAGAAGTTCATCAAAAAAGTTCACTTGGATGTTCACTTAAATAGTCACGCAGGGAAGAGGCCGTTCAGCTGTTCTGTGTGTGGAAAGAGTTTCTTGAGGAAGCAAGAACTCAAAACCCATCGAACCATTCACCAAGACAACCGTCCTTTTCATTGCACAGACTGCGAGAGCAGCTTTAAAAGGTTGAGCCACCTCACATCGCACATAAAGATCCATTCCTCTGAAACCCCTTACAAATGCACATACTGCAGCAGATCATTCAAGTATCCCAACAGCCTCAAAATACATGAGCGTATTCACACCGGAGAGAAACCGTACACTTGTGAACACTGCGGGAAAAGGTTCTCCTCTTCAGGAGATCGAACTAGACACCTGGTCATACACTCTGAGGTGAAATCCTACAAGTGTCCGAAATGTGACAGGAGCTTTCACTTAAGGAGCAGTATGAGGTCCCACCAGGTCACACACACTGGAGAAAGACCTTTCCTTTGCAAGAAGTGTGGCAGAAGCTTCGCTAGGCTGGCAAATCTCAAAGCTCATAAGGTGGTGCACACCGATGAAAGATGTTACAGCTGTTCTCAATGCGGTGTAGCCTTCAAGTCCTCCTCTACTCTCAGGAGCCACCTCATAATCCATTCCAGCAAGACTCTGTTTGACTGCACCACCTGTGGCAAAACCTTCACTCGTCAAGACACCTTCAAAAGGCATCAAGACATTCATGCAGGGATCAAAGTTCACAAGTGCTCGGAGTGTGGAAAATGCCTGAGCTCAGCAAGCTGCCTGAAGCTGCACATGCAGGGTCATTCTGGGAAAAAGAAAATGTACAAATGTGATGAATGCGAAAAGAGCTTCAGTTCCATGTCCTACCTCCTGAAGCACCAGAAGATTGCACACACAGACGAGAAGCAGTATATGTGCTTCATGTGTGGGGAGAGCTTTAATACGGATGGGAAACTGGTTACTCACCAACTAAAGCATTCGGGACAGATGGATCACGTTTGCTCTCATTGTGGGAAGAAGTTTGCCCGGAAAGAGACACTTAGACGACATGAGAAGATGCACTCTGAGAAGAAGTCTCACCAATGCTCAGAGTGTGGGAAAGGATTCACAAGGAGCGACCATCTAAAACAGCATCAGAGAACCCACGGCAAGAGAAATTAAATGAAGTAATGTTTTCATCTTGAGTTCTGCCAGTTTCTTTCATTAGCCATTATATTTGAAAGGAGTCGCTGCTAAATTGATGAAGCCAGTTACTATGCTTTAATTAGCATTTTCTTTTGCTACTGAACTACCTTAATTTTGTCCAGGCATTTAAGTAATGAGATTGAGGATTGATAGAAGAGGAATATTGGCCCCCTCTTGAGTTCATTTGAATGGCACTTTATACTATTTATCGCTCCACCAGATGGCAGCCTATGCTTTGAGACAGAATTGAATGAATTGTCATACTAAAAATGTGCCTGAAAACTCAACATTGCAGAACCTTCTCTAAAATCATGAAACATAGAAGTATTTCAATGTAAAGTAAAAGATGAGAAAGATATTGTGCTTTAGTTTCCGTGTCTCAAGAATATTATAGATGTTATGTTTTGTCAATAAAGACACTTACACACTGATGTGATGTGTTTCTATTTTTAAATATCTCTGAAATGACAGTCCACTTTTTAAAACAACCCCTTGTGTGTGTTTGTGCCACTTTTCTCTTTCAAAATGAGTCTGATGGATACATAATGGCAGTAAAATATGTAACAATAGTCCAAATGTCTCTAAATGAAATTGGATTCTGATGCGAATGGCATGTATCAGCCAGAGGCGAGGACCAGCTCTGGGATTTAAATACACTAATGCTTTATCTAAAGCTGCTGTCTTTGCAATAACCTGCTGTTGTACTTAAAGGGTACAATAATGCCATGAATCCTCAAAAGAAATCATATGGACTTACATGTTACATGTCAATGTTCCAAATTGGATATTTGATTGTATATTTCTGGTCTTTCCACTTAATGCATTTATTTAAATACTTTTTTTAAAAAGCAGCAAATAACACCATTGGTGTTGCACAACACCAATTCTGAATTCAACATTTGGTGCTTTAAGCTTTTAAAGAGGTCACTTGATTTACAATTCAAAGCAGCACACCTAAGAAATGTCTTAAAAGGTACTGTGCTATAAATAGTCTGAAATGACATATTTTCATGATAATGATAGTGTTCACGCTTCAGAAAAGACTCTCTTGTGAGTTCATCACCCAGGCATTTGATCTTTCCATTTTGCGTCCATTTCTCCATGTTTCTTTGATTTTTTTTTTAACCAATTATGTGTTTGTATGCGTATTCCCATTTGTCCATATGGATGTTTGCAGACTCCAGCAAATTCATTCCCAGTCGAACAAATAAACATAGTAAGAAATTCTAAGTCTGGTCAGGGGAGAGTCACACTCTGTCTCCCTGACAACAGTCGCTAAGCAACTAACATTTGTCATCCCTTTTCTTCCTTACCTCATGTCCCGTTTCCAACCATCTGCCTTTAGAGTGAAGCCATCAAACCCTTTCAAATACAAATATAGTTCCTCACCTTGAGTAGCGTCACTTCAAGCTTCGGGCTGCTGATTTGCTTGCAATTATCACACCTCATCACAATTCCGGGGACAAACCTCAAACAAATTCCAGGGTATCATAACAAATTGTATTTATTCTCTCATTTTCAAAGACAGAGTGGATGACATTCATCAATAGTGAGAAACAAGTCAATGGTGCTGCCATGTTTGACCTCGGAACGTTTCCAGAACGTTGTGTTTTCATCATTGTTGCAAAAGCCTGTGTGGCCAGCCCCCACAGAAATGCTTGGTCCTATGGCATATTCAGTGGATTTCATGAGATCATGTGTTGATGGGTCTAAAATGTGAGTAGGTGAAAATACAGAACAAAACCTGACCGTCTGTGGCTCTGTGTGTCTTCTTATGGCTCAAAATATGCTCGCATGGCATCATTGATAAACACTCATATAGCTTCAGCCATATCACCAAATGAATGTAATTTATGGTAACCCTCACAATAAGGCTACAGCGATTTTACAGAACATTATTGTTAAACAAACAAACATAGTTCTAAACCTAATCATTAACTACCTCTAAAATCAGAGGGAAATGACGGGTTGATAAGAAAGATGTTCAAACCCTGTCAAACAATTTGCAGTAGTGTTGCTCAATGCACTGAACTCAAATTGTTCACACAATTTCAACTTTAACTTTGTTAGCCGACCTTTCAAAGACAACCAGACTTCCATGTACAAGAATCTCAGTGTCTGTTGCATCTTTAGAAGTACAAAGTGAGTAAATAAAAAGATTTTAAGTATATGCATTTTAAATGGTCATCATTGGGTTCCCCCCCCCCATCTTGTTTTTTCATTGGCACCCTAGGATCTACTTAGAATTTTCCAAGAGTGCCCTAAGATGGTAGTATTTTGCGAGACCATGTTCAACAAGTTTTCAAAGCAACTGGCAGGACTTTCTATATTAATATCAACTGTTTTCTATCCACTTGCTAAAGCTGTACACTGTCAGTGATGCTTTCTGCACACTTCTTATTTCAAAGTGGCTTATAACGCTTGCATTGAAGCCCTGATGCAAGTTGTATGAAATGGTCTAAACTCTAATATATTGGTTAAAATGACCAAAATTTCTACTAACCAATCACCCACGTCCTATTTGGTGAAATCACAGTAAGCCTCATAATAAAGATGACATGAGAAAAAGACATTACATGCTATAAGAGTATAATGACAAAGTGGGCCATTCTTAATATTGCTTGTCCTAAAATCTGGTTCTTTTTGGTGACAAGTCATTTAGTAAAGTGAGGTGAGAGGAAATTTAAAGTACAGTTTTAACCTGAAGTCTGGGTTTTATGGCGTTGGTTGAAAGTGCCTTTTCAATCTCGGAGACTTGCATTCAGCTGCGTGCAGCTAAATGCCAAATACTATATATTACAATCGACCCGTATAAAGGAAAATAAGAGTCCGTCGGTTTATGCACTTGTCACACAGAACTGAGTGTGAAGATGACTTGCTTTCATTATAACACGAGGTGTCAAAATCAACGGTATTCTCTTATTCTCTTGAGTTTGTCCTGTCTGACTCAAGGGAGTTTATCAAAGCACTCTCTACAGGCCAATCTGCTTTCCCTGCCAACACTGATTGCCTAATATTGTCTGCTTTCTTATTTTATACTCATTAAATAACAGGTCTCCCATTGCATTTGTAGAGTTTAATTATGCGTGCACATAATTAAGAGTTCAAATCAATGGCAATATCAGAATAACAACAACATTTTACTGCTATATTGCGAAATGTCCCATAACACCTTAAAACAATCAATTAGAATGTGATTTTGCTCTCAGCGGGTTAAGACTTCATTATAGGTAAATATCTGAGTATGTACTTTAGGACCTGATTGACTGAAGTCATTACTGTGCGTCAAAGATTACATTTCACTAATAATTGTTTGAGGGTGAAACTCATCAGCACCTAATCACAAACATTGCTTATGTCTGAGTATTTTCTTCCTGTTCTCCAAATTTCTGACAAGCCAATTAATTCCAACCACAAACAAGGAGAATGTTTTCTAAAGATGTTAAATCAGCTGTACGCCACTTTTTCACATGCTACAGAAACCGCATATGCAAACTATTTTAGCAAGTGCTAATTCCGCTTGTAAACAAGGCCCCTAAAGGTACAATTCGCAATTACTGCAACTGGCCTGCTGTTTTTATTAGAACAGAAAAAAAAAAAATGTGAATATCATTACCACTCCTCCGCAATTCTGCACTGATTCAGCCCCATATGTTGCACAATGTTTTGCGATTAATCATAAAGCAAATTTCTTGGGTGACATTGCCTCTTCAATAACAGAGTGCATTAGGAAACATTCATATTTGGGGGTCAACACATACATTGTTTGGTTGAGGCTGGCCAATAAACCTGTCATTATCACTAAACAGTGTACATCGAGAATAATTTTGCCTGAATCTGTGATTAACACATTGTCCTAACCAGATGTGATTGCATGAAGCAATATTTTATCAGTTGCTTGGTTTTTATTTCTATGCTGTAATGCCAAATAGCCAAGCCCCCATCAATGACATCTCACTGGTTCCATTTAAATGTGTATAAAACATCAAATATTTTCTCACTGGCTTTGGTACCATGATTAAAAGTAAAGCAAAGTTACAAAGCAACAAAAAGTGCTTTTGAGGAAGAACTAATCACTGGATCTACAAAGGTTTTTCAGGTCAAATGAATGAAAGATCCTTAAGATCCTTACAGCCCCCAAAAGAAATTTTCATCATAAAGTTTTAACACATCATCTACTTTTTTCTGTTATTTAGCCTTTTTACATAGCAGTCTTTTATTACAGTATAATCTGATAAAATTAAATCTTTTCTTCTGAACTCACCAGGCTACATGAGACTACGTCTGGTTAGGACACACTGTTTTCTCAAAGCCGTAACCACCATTGACATTATTCATATTAGAAGTTGACCACTAGGGCTGCACGATATATTGAAATAATTGCACTAAACCCTGACATAATATTGGTGTATTTAAATCACCAGGACTTTGATTTAACTAAAGAAATGTATGCGCTGCATGTTTCATAGTGAAGCACAACACTTGTGTTCACCCGACAAAATAAAAGCTTGAGAGTTTAATATTTATAGTTTAAAATATTAATAGTATAGCCTAAAATTGTTATCTCATAGTCAGATTAAACAGATCAAAAACTGTGTAAATATGGCCTATTAAAACTTGTAGAGTTCTTGTAAAGAGTATGCACGAATATTTACTTTTTTTTTTTCTTCAAAATTTCAAATCAGATGGTTTTACACTAAAAAGTAATTTTTCAGCTTTTATTTATTTTATTTTATTTTTTTAAAGCAAATGCACTCCTCAACAAAATTAGCCTTATCATTTTAGAATGATTTGTTCTTTCCAAATATAGCTATTTGAGTCTTTTAGTTATAATTCCTTTATTTTTTCACACTGCAGAAAAAACTAAAATAACCTAATATAGTGCAGCCCTATCAACCAATATGGGTTTTTCAATAACTGCTTCACTTTAAATCACTTTATTTGGTTCCCCTAAACCTGAAAATATGCTTTTGTTGTGCAGGTAAAGTGAGAAAAGCTAAAACCATGCATTAACTAAAGTATCCTATTCTGTGCCAGTGGACTTTTTTTTTTTTTTTAATGACAGGACTTTAACTACAGTTCTGCATCTGTGCCGTATCAGCATGCTTCTACTACAGGAGCTACTCTATCACTAACAGCCTGCAACAGCCAGCATGATTCACTCATTATACTGAGATCCAGTGCTATATTTACGTGGGTCTGTCTGTTTACAGGCCTCTCGAAACCTCAAAGGTCATGTTCTGTCAGGATAGTTTATACACTGCTTGGTTTCGCTGCACCACTGTCACGTTCAATGACTGAGAGACTGGTATAAACAACTAATTTCACACATACTAGTTTAGGTAATATCTCCAGAGAATTATCTCCCCTGTGAAGTGGTGCGGCAACACTGTCTCTTATCTCCTCACCTGTCAATCTCACATGCAGTTCTTCAATTTCTGCTCTAGCCTCCTTTAATACCTTCTCTCCTTCCCTCTCTTGGCTGTTTTCGGTTACATTAGAGCACTGAGGTCATGACAAGAACGTGATTTCTGCCTGAGCATCCTGCTTCCTCTGTGTCTGCTGAGGTCTCTGCCGCCTTCCCTGTCTCGGCCGAGGTGGGAGCGCGGAACGAGCCCTGACAGAAAGCGCTTGGCCCTGCTGGTCAAGCTCTCTCGGCGCGCCGCTGTGGGGGACCCCTCCGTCCAGCCGGGCCCCAGGTTGTGGCCCCGAGCCGCTCTCACAGCCGCTTCCAATAGGTCATTAGTGCGGTGATCCAGAGAGACAGAGAGCTCCATATAAAGGCAGCCAAACATCATAGCGCTGGAGTGTGCCTCTGAGAAAGAAAGAGAGAGAGAGAGTGAGAGAGAAGTTGAGTGAGACAGAGGCAGATGGAGTTTGACAATCTCTTGTCATATCAACACAGATTAGCGTTAGATAACTGAATCAATTGAGTGGGACTTAATGGAGCATGGAAGGGCCGTAGGAAAGGAGAAATAAAGGCTAAATGCAAGCTGTTTGTGTGGGTGTGTTTGTTCGGAGGTGTGTGGACAGGATTGAATTAGATCACTTTAGATGTCGACTAGTCGGCATCGTTGTGGATAAGTGACATGACCTGAGAGAAGAAACAGACAAGGAGGAGACTGTGAAAACTGAAAAACACTGGATCATCCAAATCCAGATATGACACTTACTTTTATAGGGGTTGTATCATGAAATATGTAAAATATTATAATGCTTTGATTTTAGTTTCATCAGTTCAAAAGACTGTTTATTAAAACCAGCGTTGTTCAAATATTATTTATGTACTATATTAATTAATATTTTAAATTAGCTTTCTTTTTATATTTTCAGTTTTTATTTTAATATTTTTAGTAATTTCATGTGCTTTCATAATTTTTTAATTTTTTACATATTTTACAGTGTAAATGTATTTTAGCTTTGTCAGCACTTCAACTTATTTAAAAAAAAATTCAAATAACAAAGCAAGGAATTTAATTACGGCTGACAAATTATTAATTGCAATTAAAGTTGCGAATAAGTGTTCTGGGCATATTTCTTATGTATACACTGTAAAAAAAATAATTTATATTATAAATACATATATTTGATATATAAACAACCTATTTTTCTGAAAAGTGTGCATTTACATATACATAAATATACACAGCAGACATACATATATTATTCAAACAAAAACTTTTATTTTGGATGTGATTAATTGTTTGACAGCATTAAATTTTAATAAAATTAATTACATTCAAGTTAAATTCATTTAATTTCAGGTTAAATTATTTTATTTCCCCTTTATTTTAATTAGATAAACCACAATAACAGCTTGAGCTCTAATAAACAACACCAACACTGAAACAAGGAAGGTTGTTCAGAAATCTGACAGCACAACAATGAAACATTCACACATGACCACCCACATTTACACGTCAACTACGCCTATTCAGTGTTCAGCAACTTGGCCTGGCCTGACAAAGTAAAGTAATGATGAAGAGGTCTAGATAAAAACACAACAGAATAAGATAATGCTAATATTGAGTATTATTTTGTTATTCTTTTACCAGAATAAGAAAGTATACAGTTGGTACAGTGTGTAACTAATGGCAAGCCCGACCACACACTGTGCTGATCCTGGCATCAAATCCTTCTGAAAGATCACAGCTATAGAAATAAGTGGCTGATGTTTACTTTTACCATGATCCATGATCATTTCAATTCAACCTTAACAGTTTGTGTGACACATTTCAGCACGGATTGTTCTGTGAATCTGTCACAGGCTTTGCTAAGAGGCTGTTGCTGTAGGATGGAGCAGAGGCAACTTGATTGGATTCAACAGCAAACCCACTACATAAGCAAGTGTTATCACTCTTTTGCAAAGACATTTAATAACAGAGGTCACAAATATTCACATATATATATTTATATATTAATATTATTATATATTTAATAAGTATAACATTTTTCTTAAATATATACATGCATGGGTTTGTATTTATATATTCATACTGTAATAAACATGTACAGTACACACTATGTAAACAAAAACATTTATATTGGATGCAATTAATCACAATTAATGATTTGACAGGACTCTTGAGAGGGCTGAGGTCACGGAAAATAAATAAGTTTAAGGGAAAAAAAATAAATGATAAAACATCAGATATGACACCTATAAAATGATCAATCCTGTAATTTTAACAAAAATGAAGGGGCACCCATGCGCTCTGGCACAGCAGACAGGAGATCTATCATGTGTGTAGCACTACGGTCCTTCAAAGTTGTAAATTCTGTTTATAGCTATAGACTTATCTTCTCTAGCATAAGGTTGGGCGTCTCTGTTTCAGTGATTCAGCCACGGAATGTGTACATGCTGTAAGGTCGTACAGCCTGTTTAAATAAGGCTTGAATGTCAGCATCAAATAGCTGACTCGCAAATACACAATGTAAATTAAACCTATTTACATGAAGCTGAGTACACAGCGAGTGTGTGCTCGTGTGTTTGTATCGGAGACGGGAAGATAGATGCAGACAGAAAAAGATTCAGAACATTTACTTATCGATAACCACACTGGCTACAGTACCCGGAGGAATAAATATGCTGAGCACAGATGTGTCCGCATAACTGTCCTCTGCACTTCCTACAAGGTCCTTTTCCCCATGCCACACCCATCTAATGTGCTCGCTAGTGGTGCATCCTAACGTTCATACTTAGGCTTAAAAGACTTTAACATACCCCTAAGCCTATAAAATTATTAAACTTTAGAACATAACTCTTCCCACACAGTTTGTGCTCTTGACGTGCATGAATCATTCAAATTCTGCAGCAATGTAGATGAGAAGAGTGCTATCAAAGTCTCTTTAAAGGCACTCTGTAGCTATCTCAGTAACATTCTCAGGCAGCTATTTACTATGTTTGCATGAATAGCAATAGACAGTCATCTCTGAAATCAGAACACAACAGCATCTTAAATACTATACTCTAAAGAAAAATAAAGGTGCTTACAAGGTTCTTCACAGCGATTCCATAGTAGAATCATTTTTGGCTCCACAAAGAACCATTCAGTCAAAGGTTCTTATGTTTTTATAATCTGAATAACTTTCTTTAACAATGAAGTTCTGTTAAACATTCAGACAAAAAAGTTCTTCTATGGAAATATGAAGCACCTATATTTTTAAGAGTGTATCTGTAGCTCATATCACTTTTTTTTCCTTTCAGGCCAATACTACTTAAAATAAACACTAAAATCTTGGCATCTGTACATTTTATGTTTTTTTTTTAAATATCTCATGCTTATCAAGGCTAAAAATTTTTTAATCAAATATACAGAAAAGAACAATTATAATGAAACATTATTCCATGTGATGCAAAGCTGAATTTGCATCAGCCATTACTTTAGTCAAATCATTCTATGCTAAAATAATTCTATTCTAACCAATATGCTGAGTTGTTGCTCAAGAGTTCTTCTTATTATCACTTTAGCAATAGGTATATGGATTACATAAAAATAGATATAGGGGTGGCCCCAATTATTATCAGTTAAAAATTGTTTTTAAGTCAGTTATTCCTATTTGTGCTGTAGTGTGTCAGTAGATTAATTGTAATAATCCAGTGAGATTTTTGTTTGCACAAGGAATCTGATGACAGCCAGTGCTCCACACAGAGATCTGATCTGATCATCATCCAGTCTGTCTGGAATGACATGAAGAAACAGAACAAACTGAGACAGACTCCAGAATCCAGAAGAATTGTGGCAACATCTTCAAGATGCTTCAAGAAACCTACCTGCAAAGCAGTCTGAAAAACTACGGGCAAAAGATGCTTTAAACGCAAATAATGGTCACACCAAATGTTTGTTAAATTGAGTTAATAGTTATTTGATCAATTCATGATATTATTTTTTGACTTAATCCTCATTTTACAGCATTTTTACACAAATGGCTAAAACTTTTAACAGTGCTGCAGTTTTTTGGAGCATCTTGGGGACGGTGCCACAGTTCTTCTGGATTTAGTCTGTCTCAGTTTGTTCTGTTTCTAGCCATTCCAGACAGACTGGATGATGATCAGATCTCTGTGTGAAACACTGGCTGTTGTCAAACTCCTTGTGCAAACTAAAATCTCATTGGATTATTACAATTAATGGTAAAATGAATGTTTGAAAATGTAAATTGATATTTCCTACTGACACACAACAGCAAAACATAGAAATAACTGACTTAAAACAGTGTTTTAACTGATGAAAATACTAGTATTCTAATAATTTTGGTCACCACCACCAGCACAAAATGTGCTTAAATGTTAGATTTGCCATTACATTACCCTGTTGTTGTTCATAATTATGGTGGATAAGCAGTGAAGTGAAACAAACAGAGGAATGCAGCTTATACTGTATGTAATTTTCCAAAAGAACAGAGCACCTCTGATGTCATCCTTTCCGTGGAACCAGCTGTTATCAGCTCTAATACATGAAAGTGCCTGCACACCATTTTCTTAATGATTACAACACACTAAGCTTCCTTATCCTCCTTATCACAGTCCTGCAAACACACAGCACAGGGGGTTCACTTCACCACGCAGGAGAAGGAGAGAATTAGAGAAAGAAAGGTGTGAGGGAGAGAATTTGAGTGCATATACCAGCATTGGCATACGTATTCACACGCACACACATAATGATAGTAACACCAGCACATTGTGGGTGAGAGATAATACAGCACAAACAAAAAAAATGGCCCAAACATGCCAAGCATGACAAACAGATGAGAAGAAAAGAATATAGAGAGAAAGGGACAGAGAGGGAGATGCATGCACAACTATGGAAGCAACCAGAAGCACTAAGCCAACTTACACTGCCTGTTCGGAGTTTTTGAGCCATGTAAACTTTAAATATAATTATATAAACAATACAAAATACAATATATAAAAATCTAAATTATCAGCAACCACCCTCCTATGTGTAGGCTATATTAAACACAGTTTTCAAATAGCTAGCTAGACCATTTTCAAATACACTGTAGGTAAAGAAATCTGTTTTGATTAAAATGCAATGGCTGAAACTAAACTGAGCTGAACTAAATTCTGCCCTGCCGAGAGAAAACACCAGGAAAGCTAATCTATATTCCATATCAGCCCTAAATGTACAATGTGCCCACTTTACCAAAGCACATCTCCTAGCAGCACCTGTTCATGCCGATAAGCTGAGTGATTTTTCTTGCCAGGAATCCATGAAGCCCCTCATATAAACACAGCCAGATGGAGATAGAAGCATTTAGACAAAAGCTGAGTCACAGCAGCAAGGTTAATATAGATGACTCACAAGTGTGAGAGACAGAGGTGGACCCCAGAGAGCCTTGTGTGTTCAACAAAATACCTGTTGAATTATATGATATGTACTCTAAATTACTGTATTGAAATTGCTTATACATTTTATTCTTATTTTCCCACACTTTTCAGCTTATTTTCAAAGCACTTAAAGTCACCATGAAAGGATTTTTCTAAAATGCATGTTCTTTTTCATAAATGCATGTTGTATTATTAGGGCCACCCTTTATTTTAAGGTCCAATTATTACTATTAACAAACCATTAACTATGAATTTTGCCTCAAACACCAAATTTGCTGCTTATAAACAGTAAGTAAGTTACAGTAGTTGTCAGGTTTAGGCATTGTGTAGGAGGGTTGTTAGGGGTGTAGAATATATGTAATGCAGAATATGTGCATTTAAAGTACTAATAAACAGCCAACGCGTTATTAATAGGTATGCTAATAAGCAGCTAGTTAATTGTGAGAACTGGTTCATATACTAAAGTGTTACCACCATTAAAACTAATGCCTTTAATGTTTCCAGTATGACAGTGATGTAATTCTAATATTTTCCAGTTGGTCCTTTTCCTTATATCTAGTTGTATAATGAATTATAATTGGTCTTTGTGTTCTATTTATATTGCATATTACTATTACTATCTTTCTCCTTTCTCTGTCTTTCTGTATTTGTGTTCATAGGGTTTCATTTACTATAAAACGTTATTCTTCCATTTGACCCTGTTCTTTTAATTCCCAGTAATCTCCGCTGGCTATGCAGCAAATCGAGTTGAATTATGGGATCTGTAGCTCAAGGACGTAGATTAAAAACAGGCCTACCCTCTGTGCTGATCTCACGGGAGCGCACAAGGTCACTCTTGTTGCCCACTAGGATGATGGGGGTGTGCGGCAGTGTCTCCCTCAACAGTAGGCGGAGCTGTGCGATCCGGTGGAAGCTACGCCTGTCCGTCAACGAGAACACCAGGATGCACACCTCACACTGCAGGGTGGACAGCTCCTGTCAATCAAATTCAAACACAGACAGACCAATTACAGCATAAGTTGACCATGAATATTCAGAGTGCTCCATATACATGTTATTTATAAAGCATCGGATGATTATTTGTCATTGTAGGTCAGTAAAGGCCCGTTTGCACCAAGGATAAAGTTTCTATGAGAATAGGAAAGTGTACAAAACAAACCGCAGAGGAGTGATATTGCTGCAGTGATTTTCTCTTGTTGATAAATGATCATTACATTGACAGAGGATCAGAATCCACTCGAGTTGAAGAAGCTCAAGCATTTAAGATGAAAAGTCTCAGATGAAAGATTGCCATCGTGAAATCATGGCGAATCAGAAATCGCCTCAATTGTTTCATAATCCCAGTGTTTTGTCTGAGACAGCCAAAAAAAATTAAAATTGCATAATTTGTGATCCAAAGATGAATGAAGGTCTTACAGGTTTGGAACGACGTGAGGGTGACTAGTTAAGGACAGAATTTTCATTTTTGGGAGAACTGGCCATTTGATATTTATAGTTGTCATTCTTGGCGTGAAGACCTTAAGAGGAGGACAGTTTTCGCTTGAGTGCAGCTCAGGAGTGTCCATGAAAAAGAGAATTACTGGGGTTTAAGGAGGATAACCTCAAATCTTCTACGGCTTTGTTGTTGTTCCAGCTCTCAGTTTTGCCTCCGCATAGCTCAGGTGTGTTCAAAACAGCAGCAGATGTCTCAGTCATGCGTCTACCCCCTGAGAACATCACGGCACATCACCACAACCACTTTACAGCACTAAAGTACACTGGGGTCTGGCTTTCGCTTTGTGACAGCTATGACAGGGCGGCTGTCGCTCCATCTTTAATGAATTGAGAGAAGAAAGAAAATGCTTCCGTCCCCTATGGACCACTTCCTATTTCATCTCCTCAACAGAAAGAGGAACAGATAAATAGATGGAAAGCCTGTGTCCTACATCTCTGACTCCCCAAAGCCGAATTCCAGCCCTCTGGAGAGCTGCCTAGAAAATTCACATTGCAGCCGAGCCAATCGCACTCAGCCCCGGAGCGTGAGATTCACACAGCCACAGAAACACAGAGTTTCTCTGGAAGGGAAGAGTCTAGTGGGGTGGAAGCAGGATGAGAAAGGGGGGCTCGGCCACCTGCCACAACCCCACACAGGAAGGGCACGGGGAGGAGGTCATCTCCTTCGAGAAGCGGACACGTATCTTGATGAGCGGTGAAGACAGCACAACATTGTTGATAGTGCTCCTTGTGATGGAAGGGCTCTCTAGGGCCAGACGGGTAAAGTAAAAGGTCTTTCCATCAGACGAAAGCATACAGCGGTATCTAAATAACATCGAGCTCTTCCGCTGCAGTACAGGCCCATCTGTCACTGTCTGCCCTACACACAAAATCAGAGCTTTTAATGGCTCTGAGTATGCACATGCAGGTATGCATTTGAAATTTTTATAACCTACAGTGACAGTGCAACACACACTCACACACACACTGCTCAACTGAGCGATTATAGTCATGAAACAAACACACAAATCCCTGCCATGCTGTCAGCAAATATGCCTGCCAGCTTTTTTTTTGTCCTCTTGTGCAGATTTAGATTATTAAATCCAGCACTCTTAATAAATACTGAAATGGTCTATATATCATTATATATTTACCCTATAACAGCAGGTTAATGAAATGATGCTCACTAATCCAGCTAAATGTTCATCTACATGGCATGGTGCTTTTTGTATAAACACATTTACTGTTATGAACTCCTTGTATGTGTCAGGAAAATACATTTGGTGTTTATAATGTCACATAACGACTTAATTAAAATGAACAGAATGCATCACAGCAGGCAGATTGTTTAAACTGATCTTGCTTAAAGCTGTAGTGTGTAACTTACTGGCAAAGTTGCATTTTAATGTGCAGGGACCACTATAAGTAAACAATTTGTGGATTGAATTTCCATGAAAATCTAAACACTGTGGTGATTTCAGTTTTTCTATGTTAATGGCAATGCAACATTAAGTGCCTATAAGTGATCTTGGTCAGAGTAAAATGGTGTGGTACATCAGAGGGAATCAGACACTTAAGATTTGATTGGAACATTGAAACATGAGGAGCCGAATTCCACAAAGAGGCCTCAAGACAA
>JAUMHE010000043.1:14715754-14728054 GCA_032359235.1 Enteromius mattozi | reverse complement strand
CCTGTCAGCAGCTTTTGGCAGGAGAAGAAAAGGACATAACCTGATACCATACACACAAACACACACACACACACACACACAGAGCAGTCAACATTTGAAGTGGATCAAAACTTTTCGACAAAGTTGTTCTAAAACCAAAACAATACCAGTTCTTGTCTTAGGACGACTTTGATCAACGTCTTTAGATTCACTTAAAATGTTGACTACTGTATATATATATATATATATATATATATATATATATATTTCTAATTATGTTTTCTAATTAGTAGATCTGTGGTTAACACTACTTGTCACTGGGGTTTTAAAAACAAAAGATCTTAAAAAGTTTAATAAAGACTGAAATGGTTATTCAATTCATCAAGCATGTAAAGTCACATCATTGTACAAGGTATAATCTGTATTTAGAAAACCATGTTTGTCATTAAATGGTTCAGAAACGTCATAAAAATGTAATTTATGTTGTTCTGAAAAACATTATAAGTCTCAATGTAATGTTAACCGCAAATCTCTTTTTACTCATAAATCCTCTACATTGGAAAACATTTTTTTCAATTCCCTTTTGTTCCACTAGTGGTACAGAAATGATCCACTCCAGCTTTAAAACCCTGAAATTGTTTCTCTCCATTCTGTTGCTGTGGTTAAGCCTTTGGTTGAGAATAAAATGAGTTCATAGAAGGTCACCAAGCAGATTAGAACCTGGGCAAAACATGGCATTAATATATCCTCTCTCTCATGTCTCACCATAAACTCATTCCCAAGGACTGTGTTCCTTCTATACTGGGTCATTTAACACAAACACACCTTCTTCCGGCCACATTTGGCACAGGAAGACAGATTACATGGAAATCAGGCCAGATCCTGGTCAACGAGCCAAAACAGAGGACACACAACAAAAACTCTTGTTCCATCTTTTTTTTTTTTCACATTAAAAACACCTTTGAAACAAGATACACTTTCTTGAGAAAATTAATTATATAAATAAATATATTAAATGTTAAATCATTTTATTTTATATTATATGTGTGTGTATATATATATATATATATATTTTTTTTTTTTTTCCTAATGTATAACATTATAAATTCTATATTAAATATAATTAAATATTACATTTAAAAGCATTAATTGTTGGTTATTTGTCTAATAATAGTCTGGTAATTGGATGTTGAGACATAACAGTGTGCCGAATAGGTGTCTGTGCACCAGAATGAGGTCCACACTCCTGCAGACAGTCACCACAGACCATCTGTCCACACATCCCCTCCTCCCAAGCATACACATTTGGCCCGAGAGCCCACACACAGACATCCACCATCCCATCTAAAAGTGCTTTCTCAACCGCTGAACAAGCCAATTCTGCTGCTATAAACACAAAGCACACATACCTCCACAGAAATAAAAGCCCGCTTACACTGCCAAGCACACCAACATCAAAGAATAAGCATCTCCCTAATGAACGTTACACAAAGCTCACAGTCCATAACGACACTAGGATTGAGCTAAGGAACACTGTGCTTAAGCATAAGGCTCCCAGCAGTACACTACACACTCTGTCTGAGTGAGATAAACAGACGTATACTTCACACATTTACAGAAAAAAAACCCCTCCAAACTGCCATGTCAGTTTACTCACACAACGAATGGCCCCTACTCAGTAAACAAATACCATACGAGCCGCTTAGCATCATCAATAGTTCACGTCAAAGCAATCTATCAATTATAGCCAAGTGAATAGCCCCAGTCCACCAGCTCATTACATATCAGACAAGAACTAGTAGCATCTTGTGTCATGTTCACGGCTGGCTTGAGCCGTGTGCTGGGCTATGTTTAGAACGGAAAAATACAGCTTGCTATTTTCATAAAATGCAAGTATGTAATATATAAACAGTTCAGGTAGAATGCTAACATTACTTTGCCCACTGCATGTTTCATTTTTAAATTAATGTTAGTGTTAAAAGGCTAATTCATCCAAAAATGGCATTTCTGTCATCATTTATTCAACCTTGTGTTGTTCCAAAAAAACAGATGCGAGGCAGAATGTTAGCTTCAGTTAGCCATGAATGACCATCTTTTTTTGTTGTGCACAACATCTTTTAACATATTATTTGTGTTAAAGAAAGAAAGCCATAGAGGTTTGGAACAAAATGAAGAGGAGTAAACAAAATGGTGAAGAATACATACCTCATACATACTAAACTGGTATACTTAAGGTCTGCTAAACTGGAACAACTAATTTTGTACCTAATGCACTTTGTGCGTAAATATTGCTGGAATGGAACTATTTTTTGAATGTCCCATTGACTGCCAAGTAAATTACACTGTCAAGGCCCAGAAAATTAAGACAGACATCATCAGAATAGTCCATCTGCCATCAGTGGTTCAACCGTAACGTTATGAAGCAACAAGAAAGAAAATAAAATGTCTTTAATTCAACAATTTGTCTCTGTGTATCTCCACATCACCATTTTCTAGAGTATCCACTGTTCTTTGTCAACCGTGCCGCATAGGTGCATGTTTTCAATCAAATCAATACATGTTAATGTAAATACATGTAAAAACATATCCTTGTGTTGCAGCTGACACATAGAAGCGTACACGTTCGCATGCATCAGACACTCCAAAAAGGCGCTACAGTGATACTGTGGTGCTGAATTGTTGAATAAAAGTTGTTATTTTTGTTTACTTTCAATACAAAAAGTATTCATAGTGTTACAGTTTAACCACTTATGGCAGATGGACCATTCTGACGATGTCTTTCATACTGTCTTGACCTTGACAGTGTTCATTACTTGGCAGTCAATGGGACGGTCATATATCAAAATATCTTAATTTGTGTTCTGAAGAGGAACAAAGCTTTTACAGGTTTGAAACAATATGGGGGTAAGTGATTTATGACAAAATGTTTATTTTGGGGTGGAGTAACCCACAAGCTTGATATTCAATCTAAAAAAAAAAACATGTACTGTATACTATGCACAACACAACAGTTAAGTAGTGCACTATTCCAAACCCTCGTTTTATTTTATTTTTTTTAACTGACTGAAGTCTTCGGTTTCTAACCATCTATTGGAATAATTAAATCTAGTTCTTATTACATTGATTTCAAGGTGAGTTTACGGCTAATGTATTGGACACAGGTGATCAGAGACAGGTTAGAGCATGCTGACACAACTCCGTGCTTAGATGCTAGAACACGGAAAAGGAAGCAGTGACGTGTGACACAATTCCTGATCTCGACCAATGGCAAAACGGGTGACGGAATACGTTCCTGCATGTGTAAGGACGTGGCTGACCATGTGCTATTTTAGGAAAGAGAATGACTTATTAAAGCCATTCTTCCCCCCGCTGTCACAAGCAGTTCAAGTCTAACCGTGCTAACCGAGACAGTCTAGACTCGGGGCGGTGTGCGTGACTGTACATTTGTGAGCATGTGTGTTTGAGCATGCATGTTAACGAATGCCTGTGTGTAACCCAGGCTCTAATTGGGCTGATGTGTCAGGTGTAGATTGGGTGAACTTGGTGAATCCGCTACAGAACTAAAATAGACCTGCATCCTCTGCAGCTACTCCTGATGCAGCACTGTGTGAGAATGAGTTCATTCACTGTCTCTCTCCAATTCTCCATGGTTCAGTGAACAAAGTAAGTTGACAGTGAGGCTGCTTTCCGCAGAACAGACTGTAAACTTACTGCAATGTCTTCACCGCATTCAGATATGCTGACCTTGTTTTACAATAAGGAAAGTGCTGACCTTCACTTAATCACTTAAGACTTGTCCCATTAATTATTAATGCTTACATTCTGTATTAAAGACAGACAAGGGATAAATGCTTACATGGTGTTTTATCGCTACTATAAGTAGCCTTTATTATGATAGGACAGATCAATATTGACAGGATGTGAAGTGGGAGAGAGGGAGGTGCGGGATCAGGAAAGGTCCTCGGGTCGGGATTCGAACAGCGGACCCCCCAAGTGCAACGGCACTGTATGTCTGCGCACTGCTCACAAGGCTATCGGCGATGACAGGAATAAATTAAATTTTAAAGTAATATTTTTTATAATGTAAAATAGATATTATAACATTTATTTAAACTATTTCACACTATTACGTTTTTTTTACTGTATTTTTTTTTTTATCAATTAAATGCCGCCATGGTGAGCATAAGATATTTATTTCAAAAATGTTATTTAGCTCATCTTATTCTCACACCATATCCTGAGAATTATTTTCTTTTTAGATGGCTATTTGTTTGAGTGGCCACACGTAAGTCAAAATGTTTTCATAACCGAACAAACCAAGTGCAAGTAAGCATTCAAAAGCATTAAAAAAAAAATCTTACCACGTACAGGTGTCACATTCTTTCTTTCAAAAAGGAACTGAAGGTGCTTAGGCATTATTAAAAGAAATTATTAGGCTACTAGTATAATTTTCTGACAACCTTAATCTCACCCTATTATAGTAATAATTTCTGTTGAACAGGTTTAACAAAGGAAAAAAAGAAAGAAAATCTTTCCAATCACCCCCTGCTACACATAAACTACTGCATGGGATTCAATGTAGAAGACTGCAGACAAAACAGAAGACCACTAATTCGTTTTGAAGTATGCAGTGCATTGCAGACTATATTTTTATTTAATTAAATCCCAGTCTGTTGTAGTTTATTGTGCAAGGATATATCAATTTTGATTGAATCAATTGCGCAGCTCTAACCACTACTCAAATAAACCTTGAAATAAACAAAGTAACTGCATTACTAACAGACTTCTGCTAAACATTCTTCATGATCAAGCTTCAATCCATGAGCTACAGACTGCAATCAGTGAGCCATGAAACAGTAAGGGCAGCGCTGAATCTCTGCATCTATAAAATTAAAATTAATAACTGCATAGTTTATCTGGGATTCTTTTGTTTGCTGTAACCACCAGTAACCATGGCAACGGGGGAGCGGGCCAGGCGGGTATAGAATGCAATGCAGTGGGTGAGGTCAGGGGTCACGTGATACGACATGCCACTGAGGAAAAGAGCCGGATGGTTAGACAAGAGAAAATGAGGGATGCTTTGAAAAGAGAAAAATGAAAGACGGAGAAAGATAAATGATGGAATGGGGGGAATCTGGAGATCTTCCAGCCACTGCTCTCTAGCTCTCCATCTCTGCCCTGGATTTAATCCAAAACTTGCAGTCATTCTGTGATAGCAGCATCACTATTGACATTCATGCTTGCAACAAACAGCATCTGATTTAGGAGAGATCTGATGACACATAAACATCATTTGGTAAGCGAACAGAACAAAGTCAATCAATTTTACCCAGGGATTTGAATAAATATGAATATTCAACATGGCTACAAAGGCAATTTAATAGCCTAAACATCTATGTGAACAAGCAATGATATCACATAACATTCACAGGTGTTTGAATAATTTCTAGTCAGCTGTGACACAGAAAAGACACTCTGTGATTCATATGAAAAATCACAAGCATGTGCTTATGATATCACTGTGATACATCTGTGTGTTCCAGGCGAAATGATCATCATATTTCAGAGTATAAACAGAGCTCTGAGTGGATGATACGCCCACACTACATGCTTTGGACTGTCGTATGAGCGGTTGCGAGGAAAATACATGCATTGCACATAAAATCCAATAACATGAGGAGCTTTCAAATTGGTATTTGTTCCACTTCAATGTCCTATGAAGGCCAAATGGCATGTATTTTCATGTATCTTCAGGAAAAGAGGAATAGGTGATTGATAAGCGAAGAGACAAGTGAGGTCAGAACTAGTAGAGATGCATCAATCCCAGAGGAAGATGAATGTAAATAATTCAATCTCACAGATGCTTCGGGTGAGATGCTATTACCCACAAGGGTCGGCATCAAAGACGAAACTCTAATATTTTCACCAAAATTAAAAAGTGCTATATTTTCTGACCAGTATACACTACATGATAATATAGTGAATTAAATATTGGGTTTGGCATTTCAAAAAATCCCTTAAACCATGTTATAGAGAAAACCCTTTTGGGTAAGATGATTTAAGGTTGGGAACATTTTAAAACTATATTTTAGTTTCTCCTGCTCACCAAGGTTGCATTTATTTAATAAGCTTTCTGTAAAAATAGTGAAATATTATTAAAATTTAAATAACAGTTTTCTATTTTAATATATTTTAAAATATAATTTATTTCTGTGACAACATAACTGAATTTTCAATAGCCATTACTCCAGTGTTTGTCACATGATTTCCTTCAGAAATGTATAATGTAGCAATGTAAATGTGTTTACTGTCACTTTTAATGCATCTTTTCTGAACAAAAAAAAAACTATTACCCAAACTTTTGAATGTTTGTGTATGATATTAATTTTTTGACATACAGTACTACATATCTCAAGAGCCATTTTTTTTTTACTTTACAGTATATCTAGATTTGTCATATTAATGATTTAAAAAAAATTGCAATCCTGCAACACACTAATGCAGATGCAGTCGTGACTGAAAAGCATAGTGATACATGACATAGCGTATCGATCCATTAGATCATTTTAGATTACTCTGAAATAAGTGGCTTTTAAAGTCGAAAAGCAGAGGTCATAATTCACTGTGAAATAACAAGGAAGCCAGGACCTGGTAGATTTTATAGAAGGTACACATAAAATGCTTGTAAAAGGATCTTTAAACCCAGCAGTTACACTCAGCAGAAATGGAACAAATTACGGGAAACCGAAAACAATTTGCCCTAAAGTAAAAGGAAACAGAAATGACAAACAACAGACAAACCTCAGCTGGAAGGTCAAGAACAGATTTCTCTCATCTTTCTCTGTTAACCTCTCTATCCTTCCCTCTCTTTTTTCTTAAATGATGAGTGATCCTGGACAATTAATAGAACTTCACACCAAACACCTACATTTATGTAATGGTTCGTATAAATGTGTGGCATTTCAAAGGAATAATTCACCTAAAATTATGTAATAATGTGCTCGACTTTATGTCATTCCAAAAGTGTATGACTTCCATTTTTTTGTTTCTGAGACATATTTTAAAAAATGTCTGGGTGCAAAAGAAAAGAATGAGACATCATACATTGTGTTTAAATTGTAGCTTGACAAACTACAGTTTAAAAACAGGCTCTCAAACACTGCAGTGAAGACATCAGAATGAAAGATTTGCATTTCCAGAAGCAAATACCAGCTTTCAAAAGCTTGCAATAGAATTGCGTTCGGAATCGGTGAGCATAGAATTTGGACGTTAGTTCTGTGAAAAATGAAATGCCGCACTTTGCTGTTGTCATGACAATAAGTATGCATTTTGCTTTCTGTTGGGTGAATAACAAAAATCAACGGCAACTGTGCATGTTTACGTATATGAAGGGAATGCAAGACCAATCACAAGTTAATGTGCATATATTATAACGACATCATCAGTAATGGTTACATTTCGAATTTTTAACATTCTATCGATGTAATTCAGTAAGGAAATGCTGTAATCTTCTATTCAGTTCATTAGAATTAGTCTATTTGTCCATAAGCTGTTCTGGCTTAATTGCACAGCAAGCTTAACTTTCTGTTTTATGTTTTTTTTAATAGTACTCTACCACCTTGTAAGCACTGCGACAAATTCTGAAAGCCATTTAAATAAAATACAAAATAAAAATAATCCAAAAACACGCAAACCTCAGCATGTCTTTATGCATTTGTGAGAGTGCTCGACTCACCTGCTTCCAGTTGTCATATACTAAAATTGTGCTGTCCTCATCATCCACAGTCACTCGCCGCTGGTAACCCTCATCTACAACACACACAAAAACCATTTCTTTTAAAAACTGACACTCAAGCATAAAACAAAATCACTGGTGTTCAATTAGCATCTAATTTCATCCCTGCAGTTGAGCTGAAACTGACAATTTCACGGGATCAAACGTATAATAATATATCTGTGGGAAGAATACAAAAGAAGTTTTGAAAGGTATATGACTGGATTTGAGACAGTTGCGTAATAATAATTTCACCAGTGTAGAATTGATGTACAAGGACACTAAATTCAGGTAAGAGGAAAAAAAAAACTGTGTGTCTTATTGGCTCTTTATCCCCTAGTAAATGACATGCTCTGTTTGTGCAGAAAATGTCTGTGCAGAGGAAGGGCTCTGCTGGTTCTCTCCCACCTCATTAAGACACAAGATGATGAAAGACCTGAAATAAGACGGATGCCTTCACGGCACCCACTCCGCTTTTTCCAATCAAATCCTGAGAGCCTTATACTAGTGATCTCTGGTGTCTCAAGGTGATAAGTGTGTTTCATCCAAAGCAAATCTAAATTTAGTACTACAGTCCTTGGCATCGTGATACTTGATGCTGAGCATAAGACAGGTGTATGGATATAATCTTTACCGGCTGCTTGGGTTTCAGAGTCTATAGAGAGTGATCTGTCTGACAGTCCAGCAAGGCAAAGTGCCAGAGAGGATTTGCCCACTCCGTTTTGGCCCAGTAGTACTATTCGAAGGGGTCCGTGGTACTTTTGCTGTGGCGGTTTCAGTGAAGGAGAATCTTGGATAGTGCTGACGCTGATTTGTGGAGTAGCAGGCTCATCGAGCCCTGGCGTCCAATCGTAATCCTCAGACACAGCTTCCTCTCGCCTCAGCTGATGCTTAATTGGCAGGGGGGTGCTGCCCCTGCGAAGCGGGGGCGCAGCTGATAAAGTTAAGCCATAACCCTGTGAAAACCAAAGATGAGTAAAAACATATATCAGAGGCAAAGACATTCCCCTCGATAAATCTGAACATCAAGAACAATGACAGCCCGTATGATATCTAAATGAATAATGAATAGAAACAGTCCATGTGCAAGGGCTTAGGAGGATGGTGATCCTCTGGGACTTTACCCAGTTAGCAAAATTTGTCTGGCCCACCTTTGGGCCACGACCTTGCTGAACTTCTGGCCCAGTTCTGGCTACCTCCGTGAAGTTGGCTCCCCACCCAATGCAAAACGTCGCAAAAATAGTCTCAATCGTTTGTGCTGTAAAAATTTTTGTTTGTTTCAGCACTACCGATTGAGCCTATTTTGGGTCAGTTTGGAGCATTTAGGGGGGCTGGTGACGTCGTAGCCTATAATGTAATGTCTAATATTTTAAAAACCAAAGCAGCACAAATTAAGCACAAACAATAGACTGGGGGGGCAAGACACTTGAAGCCAGAGCTGGCTGAGATTCTGCTTGGTCCCCGGGCCAAATGTGGCCCAGAAACGGCTAAATTCAGCAGTGAAACACAAATACAACCATTTAAAAATATTAAAAGGCTTTAATTAAAAAAAATTAATTACCAAATACTTTCATATGAACATTAACAATAAACAAATATACCACAATATAAACAGTAACATTTTTTTAAACCACAAAACAATTATATTTACAGTATATTGAAAAAAAAATAAAAAAAATTCTGTATTACACACACACATATATATATATATATATATATATATATATATAGCAGTCAGTGATGCTACAAGTCAAGTCAGTTCAGTTCTTATCCAATGGTGTCACTGCAGTCAAGTCAGTAATATTGCTGAATATTAGTAGTCTTCAACTAAGCAAGCCAAAAAGGTAACAGTAGCAAAGAACCCAAACAAGACCAGGCTCAGTCAGAAAAACAGTTTTCCTATGGCCAAACGAATGAACGGTGTGATCCAGACTGCATCACAAGTCAGACTGTGGATTGATATCATACAGAATATTTCATCCAACTTCATCTGCTTGAAGAAACATCATGCTAGTAGAGAAGCTGGTAAAAAGGGTCTGTGCAGATTGCAGAGGGCTTGTCTGGTTTTCGTAGACTTTGCTGAGGATATGTGATGGGGCCTTCAATGATGTCTTCACAGGGATCTGTCATCTAGTTAACATGTTCTCCGCTGACATTCAGGGACATGTTGTGGTTGTTCCTGATTGCAGGTCCACTGTCTGGTCTGGATATTGATTGGATCAGCTGATTAACCTAGGGATGAAGACAGTATATAAGCAACTAATATAAACCTTGATGTCACTCTTCTTACAAATTAAAAGTTTGTTGGATATTATGGGAAGTGTCGCCAATTTTGCTTACACTAATAAATGCTGCATAAAAACATAATTTTAATTGTGGTATGTGATAGTGTGTCATGTGTATGCAAGGTTAAAGAGATAAGACTTTTAAACTCAGAGTTTGCCTCCAGAAAATATGATCTGCCAGTGTAGTCGCCTCTTCATGGTCCCCTTGACCTCCTTTTTAGCAGCATTAGCCTAAAGGTTTTTCTAAATTGCAGTCTTGAAATAAAGGAATACATGTATAAATATAAAATTTAAAAATTACTTCACAATATAAGCATTAGAACTTGTTTGATGAATGTTCATGTACGAGTTAATGCAGCAGGTCAGAATTTCTGTAAAAAAAAAAAAAGGCAGATTATAAAGTGCATTTAGATTATCATAATCCCAACAACAGTAAAACCCTTTCTAATCAATTTGTGTAAAAATAAAAAAATATTCACTTTGCAATTGCATGTAATGCATAGCAAATGCCAATTTTGCGTGCACATGATATGCAAATCCTTGCCATTGACTTTGGTGGAGGGCAAATGCACCACGTGTCATTTTCAGCGTCACCAGTGAGGCTCAGTTCGCCCCGTTGTGCATACACCTAATGAGATTATGGGGTTAATGTTATTATTTAATACAATAAGTCAGTGATAACTCCATAGAAATATTGTTGTTAATACAGGTGCATGTGTCAACACTCACCATATTCTGTAATTTCCAAATCCCAAAGACAGCTGATTTGCGCATTCCAAGAGCTATAAAAAGAAAAAGATACAGATTATTATTTTTTATTTTATATATATATACTAACTCCTCCTAACCGTGCGTTCACACCACCGCCGATGAGAGCGTCAAAATTCGCTCTTGCCGCCCTGCCAACGACGCTGTACAGAGATTTTTGGACGCTCTGACGTAGATTGAATGCTTGTCTTTGTGTTTAAAGGGGCCGCAAATCAAACAAAGGAGGGTATAAGTTAACCTCATGAAATATATTTAATGTGAAAGTAAAAAAATCAATCGACGGAAAGAACTTTTTTGTAGTTACATGTTTTCTTTATTAAAAGCCATTTGTGTGGTGTGTAATTTTATGTTCATGGTTAAGTGCTAGTCTAATTTCAATATTATAGGAGACATTTACTAGTCTTGGTCTTTAACATTAATTTGTGTGAAACCTACCAGCTGAAGTGTAACATTAGCAATTGGTCAAATCAGTGTTGGCCATGGGAACTAATTGGGTCGAAACCAAAGTTTACAGGACTGCGTTATCTGGAATCTGCTCAAGCAGTGGACTTCGTCATTCCGATTGGTTGCCGCCGAACCACGTCATAGCTCATTACCATAAAGTTGACCTGATTTCAACTCTCCTTGACTCTCTCGCCGTCGGCTCCAGAATGAATGACTTCCAGCCACTTTGACGCTCTCGCCGCCGGCGGTGTGAACGCACAGTAAAGCTTTAACTCTACAGACTCCAATCTAAGCCTACCCCTTCAGACTGATCTCACCAGGTGTGTTATATCTTTTCTAACTGATCTGACTTATACTTTTCATAAAACGATAGATGAGCATGTGCGACAAAGAACCGTATAAGTCCAAAACAAAAAAAACAAAAAAAAAGGAGATAACCATGTGACATGAATTGTATGTGTGAACTTTGTATACAGAAACAGTTTGAGGATTTTTTCATGCGACCAAGAGTCTGCATTTTAAACATCAAAAACAGCGTCACGCAGGAAAACCGTCTATGTCCACTAAGAAGAATGGCGATGCCGCTTGCTGTCATACTAGCAACTTGCTAATCATGCTAGCAATATGCTAGTAATTTGCTAATCATGCTAGCGACATGCTAGTAACATGTTACTACTATCTATAATCTGACTTTATAATCTGGCTATTTTTAAGTTTTTCAGACTGAAAACATCAAACTTAAAACAGTTTAAGTTTAAAAAGTTAAAAGTTTTCTAACTTCTTAAATTTTAAACTTTTCAAACTTTAAGCTCCGTCTTTCTCAAGCCAACTTAAAGTTTGTCTTTTTTTTTTATCATCTAGTTATTCTTGTGGTTTAAACATAAATTAAGTAGTTACACTTCAAGCTCAAGTTCCCTGGCAACTATAGCAGGCTCCGGAGTTCACATCAGACTCAGTCTGAGAAAAGGACATAATGCCAACACTCAGTTTCTACCTTACAACAGAGAACGAAGTGTAAAGTCGTACTTACATGCAGACTGATAAGAACGG
>JAUMHE010000043.1:14687929-14715654 GCA_032359235.1 Enteromius mattozi | reverse complement strand
ATGCCAACACTCAGTTTCTACCTTACAACAGAGAACGAAGTGTAAAGTCGTACTTACATGCAGACTGATAAGAACGGCTTGGATCTTAAACACACGGTAAAAACACGGTAGATTTTTTTTTTCAAGATTTGCTTGAAATCTTTTCGTTCACTATAAAAATTCTCCAGTGCAGCAGACGGATTAGGCCTCCATTCAAGAACAAAACACGATGCACATTTTACGGCTTGCTCTTATGTAAGTTATCTATGCTTTTCCATGTCAGAGCTCCCCCACGGCAATTTTACAAAAAAAAAAAAAAGAATTTTTTTTAAATTCAGTTCAAATCAAACGGGGCCACCAGTAACACATAGCGTAACCAGCTGATAACAAGCAATCACTCGTTGAAAAAAAATATGAATCAGATTTTTAGAAAACTGGAATATTAAGTTACTCGATATAAATTTAATTAACATTATTGTGCGTTGGATACAGCTCAGTTTTTTGTGTTTGGTTTTTTTTTTATTATTTAAACTTAAACTTTATTTAAACCGGACCGACCTGTTTCAGACGTTATCATAATCGCAAACCTCTTAACGCTTCTTGACATTTAAAATATCAAACAACACTACATTGTGCGTTAAATATATTTATAATAACTTACCTTTTTGCAGCTGAAGTATTCCTCTGGAGAGCCACCCGCCGAATGCTCTTCAAGATCTTTCTCTCGGCTGATGTCCTTCACTGTAGGAGCGGCCTGTCTGAGACGAAACGAGCTCGGGCCGAAGGGAGATACACACAACTAAACAGAGCGTGGGCCTGCCGCGCAATTGACGGCTTTCAGTCGAGATCGGCCCATAATAGAAAAAAGCCGTCTGACAGCCAGAAGTGTTTTGTAGAGCCGGCACGGCTCTGGCCCATTATCTTCTCACCAACGTCGACACTGAGCCGACAGTGCCGCATTTCAGCCAGAATAGTCCCGAGTGTGCTTGCTATCTGGGTAGGGTTGTGCACTCTATACAAAAGTGGGTCAAACCACTGAGCAGTGCATCCATTCACATAAACAAGCATCACTTGAAGGAGTGGCATAAACATCCCAACAGTCCAAAAAGGCTCAAGGCTGCTGGGGGCTTCGTCCATCTATCTCCATCAAGCAAAATCGCCAAGAGAACCCTTAAACTGTTTACAGTGTTTGCTCACAAGGGCAACTGCCATCAATATTAATACTGCAATTAATCTAGCCGCAGCACTGCAGGTGTGCTGGGGACCTAGTACGCCTGATCCGGTGTCAGAAATGCAAGACACACATAGACAGCCAATTATACTAATTGAAAGGAGGTAATTAATTAATCATAGACTTTATTGTGGGACAGAGTGAGACAATAGGATGTAGTATGATGCTTGGGGTGAGGCCAGCTCTTAACAGTTACTTTTAATAATAATTAAAATCAATCAGAATTTTAATCATGAATATTGAAGTAGTATGCAAATCATAAATCAATTCTCGACTACATTATAATGATCGATAGGAGCTATTTAACCGTTTATATCATTACATGGACACTAGTTTATAATATTAGACATAAACCTATGATTGTCTCAGCACTGGGATATTTTCAAACACAATCACTCCTACAGAAATAAAGTCAACACAAAGGCTGCAGAAGAAGAGAGGGTGTGTTCACACACACCGGCGTACATCCCAACACTGTGAAGCACCCTACAACCCACACACACATAGTCTAGATACACACATGGGAAAGCGATGATCTTACCTGGTCCGACATCGTTCTTCAGTTCATCTGCTCTAAGTGAGACACTCCGCCGTCCATGTCATGTCACTGAGCGTCAAACACTGCACAAGCGTCGGTGGGGATTGTTACATTACACTCGACTCATATGCCATCACATGGCTGTAGTCTGAAAAAAGAAACGCTCCCAATGTGACTCTAACCGCGCAAAAACGCTCCTTTTTCTCACGCTGACTTAAGAGTAAACATTTAATCGCTTCTCTGAGAACTGCTGCGCTGTGTGACTCACGTATTACTGTACACCTGTGAGTCCCTTTAAGTCTCTATAATAGTGGCTTTTGAGATGAGAGCGTGTAGCTCCGCCCCCGCACCGTAAACACGCCTCTTCATTCCAGTCGTTACCTGAATGCTCCCAATCTCTCTCTGTCTCAGATTAAGGTAACTCTTAAGGGTTTTATATTCTGTTTATCGATATTTTTGACGTTTATATTCTATTTGTCGCTATTTTTAATAATTCTAATGCTGTTCTGAAAATGTCACTTAGTGGGGTAGGGTTATCACCGAATTGGATTATTTTTAAACATTTTTGATTAGCATGTTAATTTTGATATTTTTGTAAAATGCATTCAAAATCTGTTTATATATACGATTTTAATATTAGCTAAAATGGCATATGCCAGGAGTTGTGTATATGTTGCTTCTTTGTGAGTGACATTAGCACCAGATCATTTACAAACAAGAGCCATTTGACTTCAGTGTCTAGTAGCGTAAAACCAAGTGCTGCAGGCTGTTCTCTCTCTATTTCTCCTACATATTTGTGGACAAGTGTTCATAAGCTTTGTCCTTGATAAGTACTTTGTTTGAATCACAGCTCTCCACCTCTCTCCCTCTCCCAGACACATAAAGCGTTTCCTTCTAGATATTTTTCTCCAGTAACCCTGACGTTTTCAAGCACTGCATGAATTATTGAGTGGTCATTAAGTTTTATTGCAGCCACATCAAGCATCATTTATGTCACAGGTGGAGGTAAAAACGTTTCCTCACAGGCTTTTTAATCATTTCTGCAAAGACAGATTCTTGTCTGTCTCTCTGATCTTAGCTTAAATGAACTACTATTAGGGCCCAAGAAGAGAAGTAGACTGGAAGCGGTCTGAATAGTCATCTGGTGGTCTCCCAGTCAAACACTTAAGCTCCCCTATCAGCTCAAAAATTGACTTCTTTTCTGTTTATAACCCTTTGGTCTAGACTAGAAGGAATAATTCCACCTCCTGCCCGCATTCATAGTTGATTGAACATTTTTTAAAAAAATGCCCCTATAATGGGTAATGAAAGGTTCATATTTTGGTTTTGGGATTCCCCAACAAGAGACGGACATGCATGCAAGATCAAAAAACATTTTCATTGTCTTATAATATGCATTTACTTTTACCTTATTTGCTTTTAATGACTCCCAAATAGTTCACTCAACAATTAATTTTTCCACTCCCCTCCTTTGCCTGATGCTTAATCTGCGGTGATTGGTCTCATTTTCATTTCTTCATCAGCGTTTGTGAACTCAGTGCTGCTTTGTGTACAGAGTTACCAGGGAAACAGCTATTTTTTCCATTGCAAAAGCAGAATAAATTAGCATTTTCATTCAGACCAATGTGAAAAGACCAACAATTGGGAAGGCAACATGCTAATGTTTCATGTTGACATCAATATAAAACAGCTTGGGATGCATTTTAAAAATGACTTGTTTCAATGATTCAGAGTCAACTCTTTTTTTTTTTTATACTTTATATACGGTGCACTTTCAGATTTAAAACGTTGCAGGATGTTTTTATTCACTCAGAACTGTGTTACACGCTGCATGAAAGGTCATTTTCAAAAATCCACAATAGAGGCACTTTAAAAGGGCAGCCATTTTCCCTGTCTGCCATTGTGAATTGTAATGTAGTTTGCTGTGTCTTACCAAGACTTTGTTGTACTGAAACAAAGCTTGGTAGGCATCATTGGCATCATGCCTAGAGGGTAACTGAGCCGTTTGGGTATAGCGCCACCTTGTGATCAAATAAGTTAAAATGTGATGAATATTACTCCTAATAATTTGGCGTAAAATTATTTATTTGGCCTCTTCTTATTCCCTAGTTTATGCAAATTCCACAGATAGAATCTCAGCCTAACTTTTCTGACATTTACATAAAGAAGTTTTTGCTGCTCCTCCTAATTTGCGTATATCTTTGGCTAGAGGTGCTCTTTGGACCATGCATGAAAGTTACTGAAACCTTTCAAAGTCAAGAATCAACATCAAACAGGTAAAGATGTATCTTCATAACACTTGAACACAAATTAGTGGTTTGGGGGTTGTTACATTGTTATAAACTGGCCTAAAATCATGCTTCAGATTCCCTCTGGCTTGCAGAGTATGATGGTGTCTCCATGTCTCCCATCTGCCAAATTGGATTTTGATGAAAACTGTTCTCCTTCCACAAATGTTCTCCAATTCTCTCCAAATTTGGCTAAGAGAATCTTCAGACCATAGCAGACATTACGTTTATTTTTTGTATTCAGAATAATCTGGCTGTTACAGCAACAGAATTATCTTCAGTTAAAAACCAACCGGTTGTTTAAGGGATGTTTAATATTATAGTAATTTAACGCCTTTTTATTTTGTGCTTTTCCTCAACACACACATCTGCAATTGCTTTGTAAATACATATATAATGCTATATGTCAATAAAAAATATTAAATACATATATGCTTAAAAATCATGATGCAAATAAGCCTGCTGTTATACTATTCTTGGAGAGCAGAGGATCGTATTTTAGGTACATGTGACAGATTGCATGTCACATTGCCAGCTCCACAGCAGTCTTCCAATCACACAGAGCAAGACCGCCTCAGTCCGTAGTGGTCTGGGGCATCACATGATGACAAAGAGGGTCGAGAGGGACAAGTGGAGCATGCTGAGCTCATGTCGCAGATGAGCTTGTTAATCTGCAGTGTTAATTGCATCTCATCAGACCTCTCCGGCTCTGTGTGAGTCTGAAAGGAGTTTGATGTGAGCGTTGACAACTCCAATTATTCAGTAAACCCCCCAAAATATGACTGTTATAATTACAGTAGATAACGAGCGAGTTTAAGTGGGTATGTCTTGCGAGTGCGATAAATGGGTGATGCTGTCAGTGTAATTGTGAGACAGCTCACCCCCATTTTCATCGTTGTTCTCGTCTGCTTGTCTGCACTTTAACAGCGACCTCTTTGAACCGCTGTTAGCTCATTGAGGTCTGAGGGGACGTTGCATCAGATTAGTAAAAAAAAAATGTAAGTGGTCACTAGCGTGGCTGGTGTTTTGCTGGTTTATTAAAAGGGATTACAGAAAAACAAGCCAATTTTCCAGTCACCTTTAAAACCCATGTAAACAAACCTATTCATTGGTTTTGTTAATGTCAAATAACAGGCATCAGCAGAAAGCCAGCCTTCTTTTGATGTTTTATTTTTTTTTTTACAGATTCCTCTCTTTACCCATACTAGAGATGATTTCTAATCTGGTTGTTATTTTATAAAATGCCCTGCCTTGGATGCTGTGAAGTCAAGAACATAGTGTCCTAATGCACACTAACAATGAGAAAATTACAAGCTTACCATGAGTGCCGCTCTGTAATGCATTTCAGAACAAGACACGTAAATAAAAAAGGGCACAGATTTGTTGTTCTGGAGAGATGAATGATTGAGAGGGGCCAGTACAGACTTTGTCACATTTATAGACCTAGAAAAGAATTTTGTTAAGAACAGATGCCTGTGTACCAGTGTATTAAACATACCATGATATCACCTTATTTTTTTTGGACATAGTTTTGGAACCCTGTGGTGGTACCATGTTATAGTGATGGTAGACAATAATGCTTTGGTATATTTCTATACTATGGTATATTTTTGTACTACACTTTATTGTATTTCTAACAATACCATGGTATATCATGTTAATACTATGGTTTTGGGACAGGTTTCATGTTAATACCATAGTTTTTGGACATTTATCATGCTAATACCAATATCATTTTAGTATGTATATTATTCATTAATATTTAGATTTTTTTATATTTAAATCTATATTTTATATTATTATTTGTGTGTGTGTGTGTAATATATTTTTTTGGCTTTCACTGTTTTTTATTCCAAAAAATAACTAAATTTAGTTTTAGTTTAATGGTAGAGTACTGGCTAATATATGGTTTTGCGACATATACCAATATAGTTTCGGTTTATCAGATTACCGTGGTATTAGAATCTGTCTCCATCGCTGCCTATACGTTTTTGTAAACAAAAAACTTGTATTTCTTTTTCAATGCTGTATCCTTTTCTTTTATCCCTCCTCTCAGTTCAGATCAGGCAAAAGAGATGAAGTGATTAGGAGGGAGGAGCATGGGGAATGAAAATTCAAGAAGAAAAATTGCCGGATCAATTCAGATCCACATTTTATTACACTGGCTACAATATTAGCAGAGAATGAAAAAAAATTGTGTGAAGTAGGATGACTCATCTGCAGGTGACACAGTTCTGAGAGCGGCTGAGTTCTCTCAGCCATGCCTCTGTCATTAATGGGAAATATTTATATACTTTTCCCATTTCCAAAATCACAGTGCATTGCATTTTACATAAGGCTGACAATGACTGTCAAAAAACTCATTACAGCACATATCGATGATTCATAATACCAACGATCAGCAAGCGAGACTCAAACGCACTACATTTAGCCTTTATAGACGATCTTTTTGATATACAGTACCAGCCCACACAAATCTAATCTATTACTCACAGCACAAACGATCAGAAACAACCGTATTAAAAATGAACACATATGTCGTCGAGAACACGCTAATGTGTGCGAGCATGACCGAGTTGGTGATAAAAATCTGCCGTGATACATTTTTAGTGTGAGCAAGAGATTTTGAGAGAGGGGAAGAGAGCAGCTGGCATGCTGGAACATAAATCTGAGTCATAAATGCAGAGGTCCATGGTCTTATGTTGCTGTTCCTCTCTGTAGTGTTACTAAGCAACTCCCAATCTCAGGCAGCATGAGAGGGATAAGGATGCTCTGGCAGAAAATACCTGTCATTGTGTGTGTGGCGTGTGTACTTTGTGCCTGCGTGTGGGTGTGCTTTGCTGTGAAGCAGGTATGTGCTGTGCCTTACCATGTTGATCTGAACGAGCGTGTTCTCATTGTGGGTGCGTTGCTGCTAGTATGTGCTGAGGAACGTGTTGAGACCCAGGCTGTGAGTGGGGCTGTGTGGGAGCGTGTTTTGGCACTATGTGCTGTAGGAAGGTAGCAGCTCTCCAGTGTTGGTGCATGATGGGTAGCAGCCCTCTCAGTTGCCTCAGGGCTGGCTTAGATAGCAAGAAGTAGAGTGGCGGGTTCCAGCAAGGTGCTAGACAAATCAGAAGAATGGCAGACAGCGAAGTTACCTCCCACAGCAGAGACACCTCTGTACTTGATGCCGGGGACGGGGCGGTGGGGCTTTCGGGCGAGCTGACGGAATTAAGGGACGGCGATAAAACATTGACAAACTCTAGCACGTAATAAGGCAGCCAGCTGATGGCGAACACCAGCGTGGAGCCGATGAGAAGGGCTGTGGCTTTTTTGTTGCGGTGGTCCGCGGCTAGAGTTCCCCGGCAGCGGTACAGGTGTGTGATGATGAGCCCGCAATGCAGGGCAATGCAGAGCAGAGGAGCCACATAATACACCAGAAATGCTGGAACGAGGAAGCCCAGCCAGTAACCACGGCCCACCGACCACGTGCAGCCACTGTCAAACTCGATGTACGTGACTTTAGGTAGGGCCATGGCGATGGAAACCAGCCAGATAACAGCAACGGTGCCAGCTCTGTGGGCCAAATAGAGAGACATTTACAGACAATTCAGTATGTGACACAGAAGCACAAAACAAGTCATGCAAGGGTATTTGTAGCAATAGCCAACAATAAATTGTATGGGTCAAAATTATTGATTATTCTTTTATGCTTTTAATATCATGTTCCATGAAGTTATTTTGTAAATTTCCAACTGTAAGTATATGAGAACTTATTTTTTTTGCACCCTCAGATTCCAGATTTTCAAATAGTTTTATCTCACAAATATTGTCCTATCCTAAACATCAATGGAAAACTTATTTATTTAGCTTTCATATTATGCATAAATCTTTATTTTAACTGACCCTTATGACTGGTTTTCTGGTCCAGGGTCACATATATGTTATGCCTCTTTATATCCCTTATACTTTTACCATAATACTTTGATGTGGTGGTATTGTGTGTTACTCTTACAAAAATGTACTGCTGTGGTATTTTGGTAGTCATGATAAATATGCAGTTTTTTGGATGTGAACATACCAGCTAATTTCTTCTCTTGACATGAATTTGGTACATTTCAAAGTAACATAGTACCATCTATAGTACAATCACTGTACAATGGTACAGCCAAAGCATTTTTGTTTTGATATTACATAATGATTAATGGTATTCCAAGGCGGTTTGGAATATTACCATAATAAAATTGTCAAAGCCATGGTAATAAACTACACTTTTTTTGAGATTGAGATGAGAGAAATGCCATGGTAGCCTATTATTTTGACACTGCACTGCTGTGACACTGTAACAGACTCAAAAATATGGAAATGACCGTAATCCTCTTCAAAAAGTACTGTGATTTAAATAAATCTGATTTTCATCTGATATTATTTCGCATTGCGAGAAGTATATTTTTACTCAGTGTCAGCGTTTCCTGGACCGTTTTTCATCGGAAGCGCGCCATTTTTAACACAGTGGATGCAAAAATAAGATGATAGTGTTTTGGAAAAAAAAGTAATATTTACCTGAGTTTGCATCTTGCATTTGTCAATGTTGTATCGAGAAGGAAATAAAAAAGTTCTTGTACTGCGAAATCAGTTCAAGACTATTTAGCTGTGCTGAGCGCGAGCTGTTCGCCTTTTTTTGAACATATAACGTTACTGCGACCTAACTAGCATTCTGATTCGTGAAAAAATGACTCTTATGAGGCGATAGTGAATCAAAAATAGTATAACCAAATAACGGTCCTTTTAATGAATCAGTCAAAAGAGCCAAACGTTCATAATTTTAATCACTGAATGAACTGATTGAATCAATCACGGCTTCGTTTCCCAAAAGCATAATAAGATCGCAGGAACCATTAGCTCCAGTGGTCTCTACGTTCTACTTATGTTTACGATGCTTTTAGGAAATGCAGCCCAGTGTAGTTAGTGAATCAATATCAAGTTACATTTTTTTTTATTTTATTTTATATATTTTAAAGAAATAGAAATATAATTTGAATTTGGAAATATGTAGGTGTTCAAGCCAAGGTACTTCAATCAATACCATATTATCCAAAGAAAAACATAAAAAAATATATATTTCTCCATTTCTTTTACAAATATAACTTTTCCCCCTTTTTAACAACTGTTTTTTTTTTTTCCTTAGCTTGTTTAGATACTCACACCTGCGCAGGGGTGGCGGGAGGTCGTGTCGAGGGAGCCACTATTCGATAACGCAGCACAGAGAGGGCAGCCAGGCTGAAGATGTCCACTCCAGCGGTCAGGGAGGTCATGAAGCTCAACAACACACAAACGCCTCCTCCCAGCTGCCAGTTCTGAGAGCTAGCGCTTAGTAGCACACAAGGCAGAGTGAGTAGAGCACACAGATCAGCAAAACTCAGGTTTAACAGGAGGACAGAGCTGGGCTTTGAACGACGCCGTGGGTTACGCATCAACACCAACCACATGAGCAGGTGACCTCCAACCCCTACCAGCAGGGAGAGGATGCTGGCCAGAGGCAGCACCAGAGAAAAGGAGATGGTGGTGTTGGTGGAGACTGCGTTGAAGAGCAGGTTTACAATGGCGGGCATGATGGATGGTGTAGAAATCAGCCAATGTCTGGGATCGAGAAGAAAAGAATAGAAAGATGGGGATAAATAGATATAGCGATATACTTATAAGCGGTATATACTTGATTAATATCACACACACTGACATAAACACAAATGAAAAGCAGAAATGCAAATCAGCCAACAATACTCACATATTGCACATCTCAGTTAAAATAAATAAGAAAAACTTTGCAATAATACACTTTGCAGTTACCTTAAATTACACTTTACAACAATAATCCATTCCGCACAATATGGAGCAATGGGAAGACATGATGACCAGCCCAATAAAATGTGCAACCAAGCAAAATATGCCCATGAAATATGTGATATACATCCTAGCACGAACATTTGCAATTACACTGACCAATTACTCACAGAGGCAGTGACAGGAACATCTTCCAAGCACAATTTAAAGCCCATGTTTCAACTTCCCCAACAGAACATCCATACGGCTATTAAACCTTCATGAACTTATAGAGTTCATTAAGAAACATAGTTTTAAGAAAAAATCCTTCCATCCTTCAGCAGTGATAAAGATCGGCTAAAATAAAATAAAAACTGTATTTCATATCCTGACAGTGGAGTATCAATCTTTTAATAAATACTTATCTGATTCCACTGCAGTTCTTTAGAAATATAAGTAAAATTATATGAATAATAATAATAATAATAATCCAATTTGATAGATAGATAGATAGATAGATTTAATTTAATAGATCTAATTTAATTGTTCAAAGCATTTGTCAAAAAACAAGCTACAGCACAGCAACACATAAGAAAAGCGCTGACAAAGGAGTAGGTGAAGAGAGTAGACACACGCACAGCACTGAGGACTGGAGAAAAAGAAAAAGTTACTTGATCAGGCATCAGTCTGGCAGTCTGTGGGCTCACTTCTGCTCATCTGCTCTGAGGCACAGCATCCCCTAATGCAGCCACCCCCTTGACTCACACAGTCCAACCCTCAACACACACGCACACACAAAAGAGAGAAAAAAAGGGGGGACACACCTGATCCACATCTGACTCATTTTATTCATCCTCACACAGACACAAACACACACACCTGAAATTCTAATCTGCCTCATTAGGATAGAACAACATTCATGTGCTGTTAAGGAGAATTTCATCGGAAAGAACACAATTATGAGGCTGCCAGAGTGAAACAGGGAGCTAATTTACATCTATAAATACTTCACAATGCTCCTCTGCCCAACACCAAAAACACCACACACAAAAAAGAAGAAGAATATGAACACACTCTCCTACACACTCTGACAGATTCGTAAATGTGATATGAAACTGAGAAAATGTGTGATACGTCTGTAAAGTTTTGTGATTAGTTGGGAAAGTTTGAGGCACAAGATACATGAATTGTTTACCTCTTTCTTGTCTCATAAACTTAAATCAGCTTGTAAAAATCTTCCGGTGTTTACTGGTTTCTTGTGATTGCAGCCATCTGCTTGAGTTACTCACTTTTTTCACTGTTCAACTTGAACTGCTTGAGTGTGTGTCAGAGTGTGTGAAAGTTACGAGAAAGAGTTAGCTGATTTCTGTATGTGTATTTTGTACTTACACAACAGTACCACGGTGTTTGGAATGCTACTTTTTTGCAATATAATAATAAAATACCTTGGTATATGTTTACATGTTCTTTTATAATCATGCTTTTGTTTATTTTTTTTTCCTTTTTCTTATTTGTCTGTACATTTTAGAATTTAGTTTTAAGTTACGTTTTATGTCAGCTTTATTTAAAGCGGTTTTAGTACATTAAATATGCGTATTTGAATGTTTGTAGAATTAGCATAACACTGAGGCCAAATGCAAACCCATTAACGAGGCAATAATGGCACTATATAACTTCACAATTGGCCGTTATTCTTTTAGTCCACCTGAATCTGAACTTTCAAAGTTCATATGAACTTACTTACCACCACAGTACTTTTTAGTAAAGAATGGCGGCCAGAACAAGCATGTTGTGTAATACTTTAATGAATGTAATTAACAGATAATAAATGTGTATATTTGGTCCACACACAGCCTTTAGTTCCCCGAGTCCTATCGTTTATGCAGCTGACTTCAACGTCATGCCACTTCATTAACAGCTTCCCCCACTGCTGGTGTGAGTGGGTGTAGGTGTGTGTGCATGTGTGTTAGAGAGGCCATTAATGAAATGATTTATGTATATTCTGGCAATCCCTTGTGATTTTTACGTAATCGTGTGAATGTGTGCTTTGCTAATGCATGTAAGACATAATCATGTAATGACTTATGTGTCGCTGTTACATTTTAAACAAGACAAATTGCTCCTTTGATCTGCAATGTTTTCCCATAGCAATCTTAGCAGGTGTGAATATGAGTTTGTGTAATGCTGTGACAGAAGTTTGGCTCATGTTTTGTACATTTGGTTTATAGTTTTTGGAAATGCATTATTGGTCTGTATAGTACGTAATATGTTACACTGCCATTTTTATGCAGCACAGAGATAATAAAGCATCAGTCTTTAAACAATTGATCTGGCCTGGTATTTCCTCTGTACCTAGAATCAATCAATATAACTACTCTACTGTTCAATACTCAATCTTGAGTCTTTTCTTATAAAAAAAAAATTGATATGTCTGTCTGTTAATAAATAAAATCAGATCTCAATGATTTCTTCTAGACAGCAAATTTCTACACAGAATTTTTAATGAGAAAAAGATCATTGAAATCTCAAGTGCTTGGGAGATCTATAACAATATCTCAAACTGTGCTAGGATAAATTTCCAAAGTCTTTTAAAAAGACTGATTTCTAAATATGAACTAAAACAGATAAACTCAGACAAGAAATTGATACCTAAAATATAAGTGAGAACTGTATTGAATCACCTGATTGTGAAGAAGCCACCTCTGAGCAATAAAAGTTTGTCATTTTCTTTTGTAACAGCCAAATAAGTTTTGAATATCTATACTGAATTTCAAAATAATGACTTATTGGTCATACATTATATAGTTTAATATAGAACTACAAAGATATGCAAATGAAATAAACATCTCATTTGAAATTATATGAGGCCACAGAGTAAGAAATATTACAAGGCACATTGCATGAAAGTGGTTGCCAAGGACAGTGGTCTAATATAAAGTTTGGAGCTCATTATATTAAAATATTTGACCATAGAAAGCAACAACTTGTCAATCAGAATCAAATATTCCAGAAAGAAATATTCATACCTTCTCATAATTGAAACAGATAGCGATTTCTAACTTAAATTTACCTTCAAAGATATAATTTAGTTGAATAAAATGCCTCATAGAGAGATAATGGAATAAATAGGCTATTCTCTTCAGAGAGAGATTCTCAGAAACATTTAAGCAGCAGTCACAGACAATAAATTCCTTAATCTCTGCTTGAAAATTACTCTTCCATAGCAAGGAGATGTTTGCTTGGCTTTGGGCCTCTACTGCCCTCCTGTGTCATTAAAACGCAATAAGAGACAAGTTATGAGAAGCAGCATCTGGCATCCACTTCTGTTTAATCTTGCCTTGACTAAAAAATGGCTTTGAAAGGCCCAACAATACAATTGCTTGACTGCTAGTAATTAATCCATATACTGTAATAATATTTTTCTTGAATATACTTTTGAAGTAATATGACGGTCTGTCCAAAAAGATGATTTTAATCATTTCAAATACGTATCAAAACGCACCATGGTTTAACATTACTATGGTAATGCCACATTAACCCTGCAGAAAAAAAACAGCTAAAACCAGCTTAGCCTAAGTATAAATACGTTATACGGTAATCATTCAATACCATGGTACAGTATATAAAGTTTCACTGTGTTACTTTCTTGTATGAGATTGAGATGTTTTGACATGCTGATATTCGTGCATATTTCAGTTACTTATAACATTCTATTGACCAATATGTGATTTTTTTGTATTCAGCACAAACTCTGCTACAATAATATGTGACCAACCACTTATTCACAGAAAACAATATTAATTTTTTAAATACAAGTTTTATGACCAAATGTTATTTACCAATTTAAAAAAGAACAACAGCAGATGTAATATTCAGTTTTTATTCATTCAATCACATTTAGTAGAAAATAAAGCTCATTTAGGGCCAGCAAACTCTTAAACATTTATTTGCATAAACAATGCCTGATTAAGACAACAGTAATACTGCTAATGATATTGATCGAGTAGACATAAAATGATAAGAATAAGTTAGTCGCACACTACAAAACTTCACGTGGGTAATGTCGGACATGTGGGAGGGGGGTACATCTACCAAACCGAATGAGAATTCAAGCGATGATTAGTGCAAATATTGGTTCTGTTTATATATTATACTTTACAAAATATCATTCTATGGTTTTAAAGATAAATAGCAAAAAGTTCCTTTATGTCAAAGATTGTCAAAAGACTCAAAAGAGGGAGAGAGACGGAGAGAGAGTGAAATTAATGAATCGTAGTTAAGTGCAGAAGGTTAAGAGATATGGTTACGTAAAAGCAGGAGGGGAAGTAAAACAACTCACTTGAGTAAGCAAGAATACGCTGAATATGTGTGTAAAATGACTATGAAATTGTGTGAGAGCCGAAAGCAAGAGACTTTATGAATTCATCAAGGTGCAAATTCATCTGCTGATCATATCTCTCCCTCTCTCTCCTCTCAGCATCACAATGACCCTCTGTTTTCACAGAGCTTTGGCTCAAATGGTTGTCATGATGCTTCAGCGTTGCTTGGCTCCGAACTCTGATGACCTGCAGAGATAAACAGAGGAATAGAAAGAGAGAGAAAGAAGTGAATGATGGCCTACTTGCTTTACCCGTTTATTAATCTGGCTTTGTTAAAGGTCAACTCAGAGCCATCTGTCTGTGGACACACAAACACGGACAGGTGCACGCTCGCACTCTCACGATACATTCACATGTAATACTGGAAAGATTTCCTCTAATTACTGGAACGCTTTCCAGTCAGACTCTCCAATGAAACTGCTGGACGCTTCCAAGAAGCACATACACACACAAAACAGCACAGTACCGGGGAAATCCAAGGACTTATTTCGTTTCGGAGGGAGTCTAGGTTTTTTCACAGGGGGTTTGCGATCTGAGGATCTCTCCAGATCACAGCGGGCATCCTGCTCCATTCCTAGGGGATAAATACAGGGAGCACACAGAGGGAGGGATGGGATCACACGATAGTAATGATGACTTGATGAAGGCATGCTAGAGCAGTTGATGGCGAATGCGGACCCTCCTTGCATGCTCAAAAAGGATTTGAAGTTTGTACCTGTGTCACATGAGTTTGCTTTCCTATTTCGATGTGGTTTCATGGGACCTCCAGGGCTGCTTTTGACTTCATCACCTGAGCAAAAATAAGCATCAGATATTTTCTACAATTTGTTTATAAAAATTGGCAGTCACAGAATTGTTGGGGAAAGTTTTTTTTAATATATTGTTTTTTACAAAATGCCTTTTAAAATAAAATACATTTTATACTCTTACTGCTGTACAAGTCCTTAAATATTAATTTACAAGCCATACACATAATATTATACATGTAGGTGCAACATAAGTGAGCATTTGTGATATTAATACATTTGTAAATTTTAATAAAAATATATGACTATATAATATCTTCAATACACATACGTCTAACATAAGTGTGCATAAGTAACACACACACACACACACACATATATATATATATATATATATATATTGCAAGTGGTGTGAAGTGCTAATCTCAGATAAGTTATATAAATATTTTTCAGATAATATATTGCTATTTCTCTGTTTTCTAAAAAGAGGTATAAAGTGTTATATATATATATAAATTATAATGTAGAAGCTTATTAATCTCAGATACCCTGTTAACTTAAAATAAATATTATATTTTAGAAACTTTTTTATATATATAAAAATACTACTACTAATACACTTTATATAATTATGTGTATTTCTAAACCAAGTATTTACGATTATACACTTACAAAGAATATATTATTATTAAACTGGTTTATGAAGCTTTATGAAACAAAAACTGCAACTACCAGTAAGACATTATAATAACTTTTGTCTGATTTACCTTGAAGCAAAGCAGAATCTACTGAAGCAGAATGAAACACAGGCTTAGCAGAGGTGGGCGGAGCAGCTGGTGGCTGATTCTCATTGGCCACGTCTTGTGGTGAGGAGCCAATGGGAGATGTGTGAGGTGAATAATAACATGGCTGAGGAAAAAATAAATAAATGTAAAAAAATATATATATATAATCAATAACTGTTTTAATGATACATCTTCGCTACGAGAATAATCATTGACTCTCTCACTCACAATCATTGACATTTTAAGTCAAAAACACAAAGATACCTTTTCAGGGATAGGTGGAGACTGTCCTTCTGGTTTGAGGTCTTTTTGGTCTTCTTCACATCTCCTGTCTTCTTGTTCCTCATCCTTCTCCCTCAGTTCTCCAGAATCTTCAGTAGATTTATCTAGGTACAGAAAATAACAACCATTTAGAAAGTTATACTGTGTAAAATGCATATTAAAAGTAGTTAACAGAAATTAAAATTCAGTAAAATGAATGTCTGATGCCAACTTAAGCCAGAATATGCTGTACCAGAGCTCTCCTCCAGATGGCGTTGTCGTGTCTTAGCTAAGCTTGGCTTGGCACTTTGAGGTGGCGGCTCAGGTCTTTTTCTGGTTTCCAGCAGCTGAGTGTCCATAATACTGTCTGCCTTTTTCTGGCTGTCTGACTGTGATTCCTGTCTTCCTGATTCTGACTGTCTGTCTATAGATGGCGTGTGCCCTTTAGCAACGATATCTGAATGCCGGCCCATCTCATGCTCTCCATATCCAATCTCTTCTGATGAGCCGAACACCTCACTGTAATCAGGAGACTGCAGGGAACAGAGAGACAGAGTTTGAGAAACTGGTAAGCATGTCATTATGCTCATTAAATGTACATTTAATTTGTTTCTGAATCTATCAAAAACAAGTGAGGCTAACATTACTGTACCCTCTAATGAACACAATTCCTTCCCATGTTTGTTCTCAACATTATTTGCACCATTTTGTGAATGAATAAATAAATATTACATAGTTTGTGTACCAATGTTGGTCAGCGTTTTTAAATTCAATTTAAGAATTGGCTCTGCTTGTGACGTAGAACCTGAACTGGCATGGAATCTCTACAAGGAATGTTGAAATGGAATTAGAATTAGAATGACAAGCAAAGCATTTACTGAACTTTTCTGATACTTTAAATCGAAAGGAATTTTTTTGAGAAAGGTTTTGTGTCTAGTCAGAAATAATACATCGTATTTATTACCTGGTAAAACCGTCCCCCTAAAATTAGACTTTTTTAAAAATATTTTAAATATTGTTAAAACAACCACAGCCATGAATTTTTCCATACAGAACAACATATCCCACAGTGATTTTATATAACATGATTAAATACTTCACCTTCATTGGTGTAATTTATAAGATTTTTAAAAACAAAGTCTATTACATTTTAATTATATATATATATATATATACATATATATATACACACACACAATAGCATATGCTTGTGTACAAATTACTACAGGTGGCAAAAAGGAACCATAATAATATATTGTAATTTAATTTAATTTTAATTCTGCTTTCTTAAATTCCGATTTGAATTCTGCACCTTGTTTGCAATCATAATTCAGATTCATGAAAATTTCAATGAACTTCAAGAACTGGAATCAAAATTATGTAATGTGATGTAACTTTACCTGTCTCTGTGAAAAGCAGGAGGGGCTTAGTCCCATCATTCCTGGCAGGGGTATACCATGAATGGGCCGTCCTGACAGCTGAGGGGTCCTCTGACCACCAGGCCCTACCAGCCTCCCATTGGTGCCCTCAGTGCCTATGTCTAATCTCCCACGATCCTTTGGGTGTTGAATCAAGGAGTACACATTCTCAGTGGCAATACTGAAAGAGCAACAGATAAAAGGAAAACAAGAGTAAGTGTTTGATTTTTGTTGTTTGATTTATTGATATAATACACTTTATATAATTTATTATTATGATATATGATATACTTTACACTATAAATTGATACTTTTATTCAGCAAGGGCACATTTTATATATATGTGTAAACTACCAGTCAAAAGTTTGGAAACAGTAAGATTTTTTATGTTTTTACAGATGTTTGTTATGTTCATCAAGGCGGAATTAATTTGATCAAAAATCTTTCATTTATTCCTGTGAAGCAAAGCTGAATTTTCAGCATCATTACTCCAGTCTTCAATGTCACATGATCCTTCAGAAATCATTCTAATATGCTGATTTATTATCAGTGCTGGAAACTGTTGAACTGCTTAATATAGTTTTGGAACCTGTGATATTTTTTTAGGATTCTTGAATAAATAAAACTTTAAAAAGAAGAGCATTTATTTTAAATAGAAATCTTTTCTAACAATATACAATACCATTCAAAAGTTTGGGGTCAGTCAATTTTTATTATTTTTTTATTTGAAAGAAATTAAAACTTTTATTCAGCTAGGATGTGTTAAATTGAGAAGAAGTGATAGCAAAGATGTATTGTTAGAAAATATTTATATTTTTAATAAATTCTGTTCTTTATACTTTTTATTTTTATTCATCATCTTTTTATTCAAGAATCTTGAAAAAAAGTATTGCAGTTTATTTGTCATCACAACTTTGCCAACACTGATAATTGTAATAATATCTCAGCATATTAGAATGATTTCTGCAGGATCATGTGACACTTTAGACTGGAGTAAAGACTAATGGAAATTTAGCTTTACATCACAGAAATAATTTATATTTTAAAGCATATTAAAATAGAAACCCATTATTTTAAATGGTAAAATATTTCACAATATTACTTTTTGATCAAATAAATGCAGATATTCTTATAGTCTTATTTCATATACATATATGAATTATTATATATTAAAATACGAGTGACTCACTTAGTGCGACATTCCTCCCCACAGGCCCCGCCCCTTCCAGTAGGGTCTGACTCCTGATATGATATGGTAGAGTTGCGGTTCTTCCTGAATCCAGAAAAGATTGACAGCACACTGCGTCTTTTCTTCCTCCTCAGAGCCTGAGCATGATGGTGGGATGACAGCTGACTGCAGGACAGAAAGTCAGGTTGTCAGAGATAAGATAACGTCCGCATTTTTGGCATGCCCATATGCCCTCAACCTTTAGAAAGGGAGCAAATGTGACACCTTCATTGTTAGACTTCATTACTACACAGAAGTGTTCAGTACTGAAGCACCTGTCTGGTAAAACTCTCTTGGTGTAGAAGTCAGGCAGTCCATCATCCAATAAAGATACTCCACCATTCTCCGAGCAGTGCTACAGGACGACAAGAGAAATAATGATGATGATGATGATGTGTGCTTTTGAGGACTGGGACTGGAGATGATCATCTCTCTAAATTTGTGTTAGTGGATGATGCCGTCACGGTACTGTATCTCACCATCTGGGATTTGTTCTTCTGTATTATATCAGTGCATTAATTTGATCAACAGACATTACAAAGACACGGCTTGCAGGCACTTAAGCTGATCGGAAGTGATTGAAAAGGAGAGAGCCTTTAATGTTTGATGTTTTAATTCTGGAGACCCTGCAGAAAACATCTGGGCCTGCGTTCAGACAGATTTCTGAGAACAATCACGCTAACGAGAGAACATGATTAAAATCAACCCCCTCCTTCTCTTGTTAACGTCTTGAATGGTTGCCGATTTATTGCTTTTTATTTCATATTTTGCGTATTTTTGAAGAATACCCCCTGTAGGATACATTTTTACTTAATTTACAACAAATTTTGTTTAATTGATGAATTCCCAAAGAAATATCACACTACCATCAGTCCTGAAGCCAATCAGAGAAGTTGTTGGAAAAACAGTTACTGCCCACTCTCATAAAAATGTATGAATAATTGGTCTCAATCAGCTCTTTGCATTTTTTATATACTGCATATATTGGAATATTTTGTAATAAACTTCCAATATATGGTACTGTATGCTTACAGTTATATAGATATAATTATAAAATAGTGCTGCATTTTAGTTCTGCAAGAAAACATGATTAAAAGTTTGTGTGTGTGTGTGTTTTCCACTCTTTACAAATCCAGAACTGCTTCGTTCACTAGTCAAATGAATAATAGAAGCTACAAGAAGACTGCTGGGGATACAAGCGATTCAACGACAATATGATAAAGGAGGACTCTGGAGTAGGAAATCTAAACACAACTATTTCTGCAGCAGATTTAATTACAGGTAAAATAAGAGAATTCAGTTTGATGGGATTGTGTTTCCCACAATACACCAAGGCCCCAATATAAGACTCATTGCCAAGTGTATCTATCAAACTGAATTAATTACAACATTAGCATAACATGCTGGATATGTGAGTAATATAAGAATTGAGGGCAATAATACAATATGAGACAGAGCCTTAAACAGCCATAGTGTATTTGAAGTCATTTTGTGACCTTTACTTTTTTATTTACCTTATTTCAACACTAAAAATGCTATATAAAAATATGTAAAAATTAGCCATGGCAATGTCGCTGGTTCTTACTGTCTCAAAGGGAGCGTGTGCTGTCCTGTGTCTTCGCGGTGGGCGCGGTCTGACGTGGGTCACATGGCGCAGAGGTGAGCCCTGTGTGGGCAGGGTGGACAGACCTTCCCATGATGCTGAGCGTGAAAGGGGAACAGATGTCTGAGGAGTGGATACTAAAGGTGAAGAGTTGGGGTCGTCACCTAGACCTGAAGGAGAGTGAATCACATGGAAATAATTATATGTTATTATGCCATTTAATTAATTGAATCAATCACGAATAATCATATACACTATATCTCTTGAGAAATTATCAGAAACAAAAAAAAAAAACATTATAGTGGCAGATAAAAGCACTATAAAGTCAAAATATTGTTTTCTTTTATTTATCAGTGCTATTTGTAAAGAAATAGTTGAAAACTCAGTTGAAAATGTATACATGTTCAGGCCATCTAAAATGTAGATAAGTTCGTTTTTTCATCAGAACGAATAGAAATAATTATGTTACTTGCTCACCAGTAGATCCTCTGCAGTGAATGGGTGCCGTCAGAATAAGAGTCCAACCAGCTGATAAAAACATCACAGTAATCCACAAGTAATGTAACTAATCCATAAACTGTGATTTTCTATTAAGCAAATCAATCATTATGATGTGTTTAACTTCAAACCATTGTTTCAAGTCTATCCATAATTTTACTTTTGCCAGTGAAAAACTGGTCTCCTCTGATTCAGCTGTTTGAACTCTCATTCTGACAGCACCCATTTACTGTGAAGGATTTATTGATGAGCAATTTATGTAATGCCAAATTACTTAAATTTTTTTCTGATGTAAAAAACAAACTAATTAAAATATTACACGGCCTGAGTGTGAGTAAATTTCCATCAGTTTTACATTTTTGAGTTAACTATTCTGTTAATTGTTTAATTATCATATAATATATATATATATATATATATATATATATATATATAATTAAGAATTAAAAAAAAAATAAAATTGTGTGTTAAAATGACCTCCCTAATAAATGTTAAGTTTTATAAATGAAATTAAGCTAAATATATGATATAAAGAATGCATGGAATGTTTAAACCAAGTAATTTATGCACAGTGTAAGTATACATGACTTGAAAGCACTGGATGAGTGTTCAACTAAAAAATGAATGATAGTCCTGGTTTCATCCTACATAGTGTGCATGTGTGACTCACTGAGTCTGTTGGACACGGGACGAATGCGTCTGGTCCTGGAGCTGCGTTTCTTAATGGCAATTGTGTCCTGTGCAGAACAACAGAAGTGAGTGAGAACATCACAAACTGAGCAGATGACAAGACCGCTGAGTTACAAGAGATGACAGATACTGTAAATACCACCAAACACACAAATGAGTCAGTTGTGAGTGATTCACGTAACACACTCACTATGCTGATGCCAAAGTCATCCTCCACAACATCCAGTATGTCAGCATGTCTGTGTGTGCGCCTGGCTGTTCCCCCGTCTTCCAGCCGTCTCATCTGTGAAACCTGCCGGAGCTGTGATGACGAACAGATGCGTGAGGAAGAGCGATGCTTGTGCACGTGTTCAGAATGAACAGACGAATGGAGAGAGAAATTCGTTTGTAGTACCAGGGTTTTGTGTGTGGCATATAGCTCCTGTAGGATCTGGTCCACTATGGAGTTAGTTAGATAGGAGACTACAGATAGCTTCACCTCCCTAAAATTGAGAGTGATGGGAGACAGAACAAAACATGTTAGAGCATGTTAAAACCAGTACAGAGTACAGTGGCTACAGAAAAGTAGGTGTAGGATTAAGCTATAAAATAAAATTAAATAATAAAATAAAATTAAATAAAATTAAATATAAAATAAAATAAAATAAAATAAAAATTTAATTTAATTTAATTTAATTTAATTTAATTTAATTTAATTTTATTTTATTTTATTTAAAATAAAATAAAATAAAATAAAATTAAATTAAATTAAATTTAATTAAATTTAATTAAAAACAGACAACAGTTTGATAGTCTTGTTTAGACATTCTACTAAATATCTAAAAATATGTAGATGTACTTTTTCCACAATAACAACCTTAAATCTAAATCAAGTGTTCTCTGAAGGACTAAGCTGGAATAAAATAAAATGATTGGCAAGATGGCAATGATTTGATAGTCTTGTTTAGACATTCTACTAACTATACATACAAATATGCAGATGTACTTTTTCCATAATAACAACCTTGAAACTAAATCTGGACTAAAGCTGGAAATCAAATAAAATACTTTTTCCATGATAACACTCTTAAAAAATGCCAGCACATAAATAACACCTGACTGAATATTACCATGTAGCCTTCTCCAATGTAAATAAAAAAAACATATGTTAAGCAAATATCAACATTAATGTGACAGGTCAAAATAACAAACAAAATAATATAAAGTATAACAAAACTTCAGCATATTGTTTATCTTATTTAGTTTATGAAATTTATGTTCCCAAATACATGTTTTGTCTTGTTTTCCATGAAAGTGACCTATTGCATTCTGTGTTATTACTGTAAAATCGGTTCTGTGTTATACACAGTTTCACGAGTTCACAATTCCTCATTCATATGAATAAATAGCATGATTGGCTTGTTGTCCAGGGTAGCGAGCCGGGAGCTCGGTGGACTCCGAGCTCTAGGGGTTTTAGCCCTTAACTGCGAGGGTCTGGCAGAGCTCGCCGTCCGGCTCGAACCCCGTGTGCCCCCCCTGAGTAAGGTGAGGACCGAAGGCGGCTGTAGGGGTGGCGGAGGGATGCAAGGAAGAGATGTGGAAGGGAGAAAATCGTGCTTATTTAAGGCGGAGTCACTTAGATCCGATTGGGTGAATGGGTAACAGGCTGATTGGGAATGCGGTGCCAGCCGTGGCTAATCATTCGAACATGCTCCTCCCGCTATTTATCAACATCATTTAGTTATAAGCTTTATCCAATTCCCCGAGTTTGTACCAATATACCAAAAAGGCAAGCTCCACCACAGATTACACTAAGCATGCAAAACAGTTTTGGAGATTTCTGTCATTACCCATTCAAATAGACAGCTGTTTTGAAAGCTGCTGCCTGGGGGCATTATAAAGATTGCCGCTGACTGAACCGACTTCAAAAAAGGACTTGGCTATAATTCTCAAAGTTTTAATTTCAGAAACATCAACAACTCTACACCCTCCTTTCTTACTCCAGAGCTCTGTTGATGTCCTGAGCCGCTCTCTCCATCAGAGCAGTGCGGATGGACGAACGAGGGATGGACACGCGCTCAGAGATGGAGGAGAGGGGAGGAGAGAGACACTCCGCTGCGGCACAAGAAAGCGGACACAGCTCCCGGCACAGAGACACCATGGAGTCCACAATGACCTGCACAAATCCACCATCAATCACCCATCAGAACAAGAAAGCAGATATAAATCAGGCTGAAGGATAAGAGGGAGAGAAACAGCACCTGTAGTTCTTTATCAGCTGCTTTGGCGAGTTCTCCAGCCAGAGAGTCCAGCCTCTGTCTCACCGGACCGTCCACTGACAGCACGTGGGCCAGTTCACACAACGAGGGGTACAGCTAAAGGACAGTGCAGACATAATTCACACACCAGTCATGATCTCTTATTCTCTCTCACTGACCACTATGAGGATTGAGGTTGCGTGAGAGTCATGGACGTGATTTGTCTTTAATGTTTAATGTTCGTGCATAAAGGCATGTGGAGTAGAAATGGAAAGTTAAACTAATAAACAGAAAACCCATGAATCAATAACTGAGTCACTCGAATATCTGCTTTCATGCCAACACATAAATAACATCTGACTGAATATTACCATGAAGCCATCTTCACTGTATATTCAAGAACATATGTTGAGCAAATATCAACATATAATGCGATTACAGACTAAAATCTATTTGCAAAAAGTGAAAGAGAATTTTTATTTAACATGCCAGTAAGAAGTTACTTGACTTCATGATCTTAAAACTAATGTTAACAGTAGTTAATGCAATGAGCAATAGCATTTATTAAACTATCATAAAGTATTTATTAAAAGAGTGTTGCCTTCTACTTATGCTAATATGTATAAATGTTTTTATAAAAGAACATGAATTAACAATGAACAGCATTATAATTTATAAATTAACATTTAGTATTATTAAATCATGAAAAAGAATCGTTTATTCCTGAACCTTGTTGTAAAGCATTACTGTATAATTTGTAATCACTATTTTAAAAAGGTTTTTTAAAAATGTAGTTTAATCCTGTGATGATTATCTTAAGATGATCTTAATTTTTAGGAGGGATCAAACAATCATGATTTGGTGCTCAATAAACATTTCCTATTATTATCAATATGGAAAACAGTATCAAAAATATTGCTGCCCAATTATTGTGAATGTATTTACTGTCATTTCTGATCAATTTAATGCATCCTTTCTAAATAAAAGTATTTTTTTCTATCAAAAAATATATATTTGTGTTCTTATTTCATAGGTGTGATGACTGTACTGCTGTGCGGAAAATATTCATAATAAAAAAAATAAAGAAGAGTGGTTGTGTGACGTTTGACAGGTAAATGCACAAACACACTCACAGCTCGAGAGTTCCTGGCCTCCTTGAGGACCTGTCTGGCAGCCTGCAGCTCTTCCCCTTCACCTGTTCCTCTCAAAACACACACCTGCTGCTGCACACGCACACACAGACGCTCCATCACCTGGGACAGCAGCAGGACAGAAAGAGGAGACAGAGAAGAAAAGAAAGCGAGAGCAACAGAGAGAGAGAGAGAGGAGAGAGTTTGATCCAACAATGACACAGTAGATCAGTCAGAGTTCACATTAGCATGTGAAAGAGATGCTTCCTTACAAATACAAGTACTTAAACATACACGTGTCATTTTTTAAAGGAGAAAACTTTGTCCTATACTAGTTTATTGGTTAGAGACCAATATAAGCAGTCCATTCACAGGTTAACCATCCAAAAATGTAAATATGAAGACTCAATTGCAAATATTGCAATTTAAAATAACTGATTTGTATTTTAATATTTTTTAAATGCATTAATATTATCAATGTTGTGCTGCTTAATATTTCAGAGAAAACCATGAACATTCTTTCAGGCTTCTTTTATGAAAAGAAAAAACAGTATAAATCAGTTTTGATTAGTTAACTAATTTTATCTTTATTTATGTTAATGCATATTTGTCCAACATATCAATTTTAACTAATGTCACCAATTTGGTGGAGGACAACCTGTTTGTCCAAACACAGATAAGGCAAGTATTCAGGAACACATTTTAGATTATTTTATAGCTCTTAGTCGCACTGAAATAACACACTAGAACTTTAAAGAGCTAATTAGGAATTTAAATGACCCATAATTATGAGTGCAATTTGACCCTGAAATATGTCTATGACACTTCAGGGTTTTAGTTGAGTCCATTTTAACTCATATATTACAGGAAATGCATAGAAATGGCACTTGCAATTTGGACACCAATTAAACTCAATTAATCTGAACCAACAGAACTAAAATAGAAATGACCCGAACTCTGACCCAGAGACCCTCCTTATCACCATAACCAACACGATCACATACTAGAAGTGTGTATAAGTGAGTTGGATTTGCAGAAGCATTACACACTGAGGCATGTGGTGGTCAGAAAGCGTTTTTTACCTGTTCTGCGGTACTAGTGACCAGACCCTGATGCAACCGAAGAGCCTGTTTCTGAGAGAAACGCTGAGTCTGATTATTCCTTAACAAAGCCCGCTGGATCTGAGAGGAACACAGGAAAGACAGACAGACAGAGCAAGGGAGAGAATACTCATTAATGACAAAGAAAAGAACACTGATGCTCAGATAAGCCATGCAGTCATGTGGAAATGATTGTAATTATGCTGCAAATTAATGAAAGATAAATGTATTGTCTGCTGTGTCCCTCTCTCAGCGATGACCTTGTAAAAGTTTCACATCTCTGGGCTCATTGAACATGTGCATAAACATTTCGATGTCTTGGGACTGTTAATCTCAAAACAGACGGACACAGAGTTATGGATACTGTATTTAAAGGGGTCATAAAGAAAAACAGATCTAGCTTGTTTTTTTAATGAATTGAAGTACCATCTATTATGATATCCAAGGATGTAAACAAGTAATTATTAATGATTATGGGGACATTAAAAATAAAATAAAATACAAAAAAGAATAGCTCACTGAAAATGCAATGATCGACTATTTTACTTTAATATTTAAAGAGGGTGTGTCAATAACAGTTCACCCAAAAATGAAAATTCTGTAATTAATTACTCATCCTCACGACATTCTAAACCCACAAGATGTGTGGAACACAAATGAAGATGTTTTTGATGAAATCTAAGAACTTTCTAGCCCTGCATAGACAACAACGCAACCACTCACGAGAGTATCACAAAGCATGCTATCTTGGCTTTCATTATATGTGGAATAAAATGAAATATATAGCCTCTTTAAATTAAAAAAGTAGCATTTTTTACCTTGGTTAGTGCCTGCTCTGTTCTTTCGGGGGCGCTTCGGTACGCCTGTGTGACATCACTAAGTGGTATAGGCATGTACTGCAGAGTGAAGTTACTGAGGAGAGAGCACAAGACCATCAAGAAGCAAGTTTTAACCCAAACATCACAACACGAGGAAGAAGAATGAACTCTAGTTAGCTAGAAAGTGTTACACACCATCTATTTGTGTCTTAGAAACAAGTTGTTTTTCTTGCAGAGTACAGAGTAGCGTGTTTCTTTTCAACACTTTTCAAAGCGATCTGTACTGAGAAAACTTTCTTACAATGATAACAGTCCTCTGAATGCAAGCTTAAGTCTGCAAAAAAGTTTCTACATTAAATAATATTTGTGTAGATCTCCAGGGAAGAGAGGTGTTTCCAGAACAATGCTCTAATTGTGCATCACAGGCAGGTCAGTGAGGTGATGAAAGACTGTGCAATCACAAACAGCTTCATGTAGGCATGGACTGAAGTTCTTATTTTTTGCCAGTAACAGCATGCTTTGAATAAGTTTTCAAAGAGATGAGTGAGTCAGTGCTCAGAGGGGTGAGTGTGCATTGAGGAGTGTGCATGATATGAATGTGAGAGTGTGTGTGTGTGTGTGTGTGTGTGTGTGTCATACTGTTCTAGGGCTCGAGCCACATCTTGAAAACCCGTAGCACTTGTGTTATTCCGATCCCATGTCACACTCCTACAAGAAAAAAAAAAGAAAGAAAAAAACTTTCATGAATTCTGAACATAGTGATGTTGATAAACAAATTTCGGGAGGAGCGCGCACGCATGATTAGCCACGGCTGGCACAGCATTACTCAATCAATACATTTCTATTCCATCCAATCAAATTCATAAGCCTCCTCCTTAAATAAGCTCACTTCCTTCCCTTCCTTATCACGTTACGCATCAAGTTCAAGTTCAAGTTCATTTTATTTATAGAGCACATTTAAAACAGCCACACGACTGACCAAAGTGCTGTACAG
>JAUMHE010000043.1:14676677-14687829 GCA_032359235.1 Enteromius mattozi | reverse complement strand
TTATGTAAGGATTTATATACTAGTAAGAGAACTTTAAAATTAATTCTGAACTGAACAGGCAGCCAGTGAAGGTCCTTCAGTGTGGGGGTGATGTGGTTGTCTTTGCGACTGTTTTTAAGGAATCTAGCTGCAGCGTTCTGGACTAACTGAAGCCGAGTAATTTGTGAAAGAATGCCGAGCATCCCTCCTCCGCCCCCTCTTCCGCCTTGTTCTGCGCCTTCCTGCACAGGGGGGCATGCGGGGTTCGCCCGGATCGCCCCCTGGACAGCACCCCAAACATGCTTTATTTATTACCAGAATGAAGCGCGAACTCGTGAAGTCATATATGTTAAACAGACTTAAAGAATTAGGGTCATTGTCAAAATTGTTAATTTGCTGAATCTGTTGATTATAAAATTGTTTGGTTTAGTTCACCTTTATTCCATAAAAGCTAATGGAGGTATTAATATCTATACATTATTAATTACTTTTATTTAATTATTAATACTATTATTAGCTGCCTATTTTGTTCTATTCTGTTATACGATGCACTAAGGCTTAACCCCAGAAAGCAAAATGAACAAAGATAAATGACTGATAGATAATGAAAAATTAAAAACTGAATAAATAAATATGTGCATAAATACATAAATAAAAATTAATGAATAGATAGATAGATAGATCTATTTTGTTTTTAATAGATTGGTAGGTTATAAAATGACAGTGTAATAAAATCATATTTACGACAAAAAAGTCTGAGAAAGTTTATCAGCATATTTTAAAAAATGATCCATTAGCAATTTAGCTAAAACATTTCATAAAAAAAAAAAAAAGCCAAGTGCACAGGATGTAGAATGTCATAAATTGTGTGCTATCAGAACTTTGCAGAAATCTGCAAAGCTTTCTATGGGAAAGATTATATAATTTGAAGATATACGACAAAATTTAGTAATGACATACAGTAAAAAAAAAAAAAAAGGTGTGCACACAGTTAATTTTGCAAGTGCCCTTACTTCATATGCATTTGTAAGAGTTTCCCTTTCAGACACAAAATGGGAGGAGAGTATTTAAATAAATCATACACGATGATTTACTAAGGTTGGCAATTTGCTTATATTATAAAAAAAAAATAAACAAACCATATCTTCATCCATTTTGTGTCGTTAGTAGATTCCCCACACCTCATTATCATCAGCTCTGCTCGTGTGTGACCTTACACTACTCTGGTACACTCCGCTGGTCATTATGGATATGATCTGGCTGTGTCTGTGCTCTTTAATTTGCACATTGCCATGATATCATTTTCCACTTCCATTGGTGCTTTTATTGGTTAGCCGTCTCTGTTAATTTGCCTTGTTTAGTAAATCTGGCCCCTAGTCCTTGACACAAAGTTAACAGTGGCTTCTTTTTTAACAGGTACTATATTGTGCATTTTAGCATAGCTGGGTACTGTATAGACTGATAAGCATCTTAAAAACTCCTTTTTGTAAAGAAAACCCTAAGTACCTGAGTGTGGTGTTGATCTGCAGAGCTTTACTGAGCATCCTCGCTCCTGTATCATCTAGTCCATTCCCGCTCAAGTCCACCTTCTTGAGGCAGGCGTTGCTGCCAAGGGCGTTCACAAGCACTGTGCCCCTCGAACGCAGCCTGGAGTCAGCCAGAGACAAGCTCTGCAGGGCCTGTCAGGATGGAAGAGCAGTGAGAAAAAGAGAGAGAGTGTGTGTGTATGTGTGTGTGAGTTTGCAATGTCTGTGATCTGTAAAAACAGTGCTTAATAATTGATCAAGCAAGGCGATATCTGCAGTGAGAGGACTACGTGCCCTGAAGGAGAGAGATTAGAAGGAAAAGAGAGAGAGTGAAGGAAGGACGGATGAATCACTAGTGCTGTAATACACACAGCAGACTGTTAAAAAGCTTTTGTACTCCGTGTGTGTGTGTGTTTGAATCCTGAAAGTGTGTAAGTTGTGTACAGGAAACAAAGCGTTATGTCCGTGTGTGTGTGTGTGTGTTTGCTTGTGAAACACTCACACACTCTTCCTCTTGCACCAGATGCACTAGTTTCTGCAGAACCTCGTCCAGAACCCTGCAAGCACAGGAAATAGCAGGATTCACACACACACACACACACACACTCACCTATAAACTCCATCAACTCCAAAATTAATGACACTTCACACACCTCCCCTCGGTCCCTCCTCTGCCTCCCTGAGAGCCTCCTACTGTGTGCTCATATTGGGTTTGTGATTGCAGATGGTTTCACAGACTTTTCTAACCTGCTTACCTTAACTGCCTGTCTCACAGTGGATATCTGTTCTATCTGTTAATCAGAGTACTGCACGTAAGCTCTATCAACATCTACTCTATGTCATGCTGTTGATTATCACAGAACATCATTTGGAATAATCCCTCAATCTTTGAAAACAAACACATAACGCTTGCAGTGATGCGTTTACAATGGAAGAATGGAAGCGTAAACTACTTGAACTACAGATATAACTACAATACTGCAATCTGTTTTACAGTCATTTGTGAGTATTAAATAATTTATTTTTATTATATTTTTTTAATATTTGAATAATATAATCAAAATAAATTATTTATATACTCACAAATGACTGTAAAACATTTTGCAGTCATTTATGTGTGAATATATATATATAATTGAATAATATAATCAAAATAACATAAATGTCTTTACTGCTACTTTTAATCAATTATCAGTTTAATACATCCTTAATATATTAATGTATAAACCTTTGAATTGTACATAATTACATGTGTGAGGACAGACAGACAGTCACATGTATTGCATTCCTGTACCTGGATTTAATATGTCTACTAAATATGATTTTTCTAAAATGATGTTGTAATTACACTGACTGATGGCTTCAACAGGAACATATACCATTCATTTATAACCTCAGAGCTCATTGTAGTTTTGCCTTGAAAGTTTAATATTGTTAAAAATGTATTCTCACTGTTCTAGAAAACTTGTCCCTTTTGAAATTGAAAATTTCGACCATTCAGACATCTCAAACTATATTTTTACTGTAGAAATCACATAAGTGCTTTGACAAAGTGGTTCACATTCCCTGTTTGCCTGCAAGGCTTCCACTGTAATGGCACAACAGTAAACACATTTTTAGTGTTTTGATAATCGACGACATGTCACAGATGCTTCTGATAGAGATTAAGATGTATCGAACCTTTAAGCAAGACACTTATCTTCAAACTGCTTTAGGCAGCCTGGCCCTGCAGTCTAAATGCTTGTTTGTAAGTCACTTTAAATACACACTTCTGCCAAACAAATAAATGTATACATAAATCACTGTCTACTCTGTGATGTTTGTCTCTCTTGGTTTGGGAACAAGTACCTGCCCTTGATGTTAAAGTTCTTGCCCAGCAGCAGGTGTTTGAGGGATGGGTGTCTGGAGAAGGCAGGAATGACACAGAGGAGATCAGCATCCAGCCCTGAAATGAACACAGAAATGTACAGGCAGAGTCAAAAGCGACTGAAGCAAATGCATCCGAGGAGAGAGAGACAGACTGAAGGTCGGTGGGAGCAGACAAAAGCTTCCTTTCATTTATGCAGTTAGATGTCTCACCGTTGTCTGAAATGTCCAGTGTGCTGATGCAGGAGACTCTGGGGAACAGGTCCTGTATTATCCCTGCTCCAGCAGACCTGAGCTGAGAGGCAGACAAACGGAGAGAATGAAAAAGAGATAGGGAATAAGGGCACACAGAGTAGATAGAGAGAAAGAAAACTCAAAGACACAAACATGTATAATTTATGTTAGTATGCACTCATATTTTTCCAATAGCTCAAATGAAAGAGAATGGTACTAACAACACCAAGGTCATGGGTTCGATTCCCTGGAAATGTATATACTGATGAAATGGACCTTAATCCACAGCCACTGCATTTTTATATTTATGTTATGGAAGCTTGTTTAAAAAATTGTGTTAAAAATTATTGTGACTTTTTTCTTGCATTTTTGAGTTCATATCTCAAGATTCTGACCTTTTTCCTTGCAATTCAGAATTGTGAGATATAAACGCCAACATATGAACTGATAAAAAAAGTCAGAATTGTAAGATATAAACGTACAACTCAAAACTGTGAAATAACTGCAATCAGATTACAATGACGTTTTTATTTTTTATTTCATGGCAGAAACAAAAAATAATTGATAAATTGTGAGAAAGTCAGAAATGTTTTTATTCTTATGCAAAAAGTCTAAATTTGTTAGATAAGTTGTTTTTATTATTCTGTGTCAGAAACAGGCTTCCACGTCATCACATCAAATCAGTTTTGGAGTAGTTTTAGTTATTTTGAAACAAGGGCTTGTTGTCACCTCAAGTGAACATTTATTCAAGTGAAGATTTTTTGAAGGTCAATTTCTGTGCAGGCACATAAGGTACATTATGGATAAATTTGTTTTGCTATTCTAAAATAAACCTGGCGTTTTCACCAAAAATAAAGTAGATCCAGAATGACTCATCCATTAGAAATAGCTCTGCACATTTATCACTTTTTACAGTACACGTGGGACCAAGAAGCAATTCTGGACTATTTTAGGCTTATTTAGGATTTATTATTCCTTACTTCTATAAAATAATATTATATCCTGAAATTTATAAGTTACATTAAAAAAATTAAATCACTGAAAAAGTAAAAAAAAAAAAACCTTTTTTTATGGAAAAACTATGTGGGGTAAATTGTCAGAGTGGAACCTGCCATTAACATTTACATTATTATGCTTTCGGCATATGATTTTATTCAAAATGACTCGTTTTACATTCAAGATACACATTTTTTTATTAAAAAATGTATTAGGCTTCATTAAAACAATTTATGATACATGTAAAAAAGCCAGTATACAAGATATAGAATCTGTGTAAATTGACTTTTGACTAAATCACATTTTCTATGATACCGTACTGTACAGCCTGTGTGACAACTTGCCCCAGTCTCCTCTATACATCAAATCCACAGAACAGAGATTTGAGGAAACCAGCTGTTAAAATAGTTGATGATTTTGTAAGGTCAAAATAAGGCAATGCAAGCTTTACCAAGATAAACACACATTGCACTCTCAAAAGGGACCTTGAAAGGGTTTCTGTTTGACTAATTCTGTAGCCGAGATATCTGTACACACAGCAGAGTGACCACAGACTGAAGTATTGAGGCTAGAGCCAACAGAGAGAACGATTTATAGAGCTCAAGCCAGATTTAAGTCCACAATGGGGGGATGGGGTACCTCACAGCCGCTGATGTCCAGGTGTAAGTCAGTGATGTGAGGATTGGATGAAAGCCCAAGGAACAGAGCCCTGTGGAAGTGACAGTGAACAAACACAGGGACGTCATTACTGACAGCATTACATGCCTCATTGAAGAGACTTAGCATTCTATTATGTGCTTCCATGGTTGATCTCCATAATAAATCAAATCCGAAAAGGTCTATATGGACACCGTCAAAGCGTTACGCAGGTCTTAAAGGATTAAGGGAAAAAGAGCTTAGAGATTAGTTCGACTCTTCTGGTGTGGGCCGGTGCTGTTGACAGAAGAGAGCTAAAATCAGGTGTTCAGCTGGGTGTGACAGCCCGTCTTGTGCTCGGTTTGCGTTTGTGAGCCGGAAGGAGGTATGACCCTGTTTGAAATGCTTCATTTGAAAACATTCTGGCTTTCCCAAAATAGCAGCTGCTGCGTGAACATCTTGATTCTGACCTCAGTTAGGGGTGCAGAGCTCTAAAACATAGAAATGAATCCCCAGAGAGTTCTTCTAGCAGGCTTTTCACACTTGAAATTGTTAACCTTTCAATTCATAGTTCATCCGCAGAGGGAAAAAAAATGGAAAATTATTTGCAGTTTCCTTTGTAGTGCACAATAGTTTTCTTTTATGGACGTAACAGTTTATTTAATATGAGATGTCTGTTAATAGTTAAAGTTTATTTTTCAGAAATCCCCACTATATGAATGTATGTATATGTGCGTATGTGAGAAATATAATACCATTTTTTATTCATCTGAGACGATGTCACACCCCATGACTTGTGTGTGTTTATTCCTCATGTGCTCTGTGACCTAGTTTCTGTCTGTCCTTGATTGTGTCATTATGTTCAGGTGTGTGTCTTTTAATTATCGTCATTATCTCCCCTTTATAAGTTCCATTCAGTTCAGAGTTTCTTCTTGTCTATGTATGTGTTTTTGCAACCCTCCTATGTTGGGCTACCTCAATGTGGATTATTAAAGACTTGTGATTCTTCATCTTTGTGTGTTATTCCTGCACCACACCATGACAGACGCATTCAATTCATCCAATAGTAAAGACAATTTTAATAAACGCTGTTATTTTTATACTTTCCATTCATCAAAGAATCATGAAAAAAAGGCAGGGCATCACAAATATTTTAACATTGACAATAATAAAAATGGACCGTTTAGCTGAGCATGTTTTCTGAAAATGATTACTTAAGCATTACACTTTTTGAGGGGGTGTGGTTCAGCAAGGCCTTCAAATCTATATTACATTAAAAAAAATATGCTTGCCTTTTACAAAATGTACAAAAATTAATCCACATGTTCAGATTGATTTCACTGCTGCCTACATGCTGACATGAATAAAAAGTGTATTTTCTGAAAACTGCAGTGATAATTTATGATTTTTGTGCTTAAAGAGACAGTTCACAAAAAAATGAAATTTCTGTCAACATCTACACTCACAAGATAATTTGAGATTTTTTTTCTTTGGCTGTATAAGTTAACGGTCACCAAACAGCTTCAAAATATCTTACTTTGTATTCAGCAGAAGAAAATTTGTCACAACATGAAGGTGAAAATACAAGAATTCTCATTTTTGGGTGAACTAGAGTATCTAGCACCTGAATAGCAGAGATAATTCAGTTCAGTACGGTCATTTTAAGTACATAGTACAAAGCATAACAATGTGCTCTACCAAATACTGGGTTAGCGTGACCTGGGTTATGTCTGAGAAAAGCTTAAACCAAACTAATGTAGTTAGCTTATCTCCTAGAATGTGAAAAGCTGGTTTGTTGGATTTAGAGAGGTTTTGAGAAATTGTGAGTTGGTCAGACTAAGAGACCAGCTGGCTAACAAGCTAGGTCGTGCTGGGAAACCAACTAAGCCAGATTAAACTAGCTAAGCCTGGGTTAAGCGCAGCACAAGACTCACCTCAGCACGTCGGGAGGCATCTTCATAGACGCCAGACTGATGTGAGTGAGGCTGAATGCTGAACTGAAGAACTGACGGAATGAAGGAAGTGTCTCTCTCACTTTCCTAAAAGCGTGACAAAAAAGAAGAGGAGACTTTCATCCATAACACATCATTCCACACTTCACAAGGCCATGAGCAATACGACAGAACAAGGGCTCAAAAGAATGCCCTCTGGCTTATTAAAAAAGAACTGGTTTGTAACTATTACGTGTTTAACATTTGAACAACATTCAACATTTTAACAAGCTGTCATTGGACCCAACAAACAATTACTCGGGTGGGACAGAACTAGACGGGGAAAAAAAGAGAAAGAGAGAGAGAGAGTCAGTGAGGGATACTGGGGGGCTAAAAACATGACAGCTCATGATAACACTTTTACGTTTAACAGTGACATTGTCATTTAAGAGAGGGAGAGAGGGAAGAGTGTGCGGTGTAAATGTGTTAACAAGAGCAGAGAGTGTTAAGGGAACATTCCTATTTAATATTCATGAGCTCTCTGTCTTATCAGCTCGAACAGATTTACATTGCCAGATTTACTCACACACACATGCCCACGCACACCTCTCACGGAGGTGCCCATGTGTGCAGTGATTCTGTGTTTGGGTGTGCATGTTTCTGAGTGCTTACGTTAACACGTGTGGGAGTTTAGGTGGGAGGTTGCGAAAGGATGAAATTAGCACTAGGAAAAAGAGGGCATGCTTGCTTTAGCATACTAACACAGTAGTCTATAACACTGCTGCAGTGTATACTATGTATACTGAGCACAATATGCAATGACCCACTGTAGCTATAAGGAGAATCTATACGATAATTATGCCACGATAATGTTCTGTTGTTTATAAGAGTGCTACGCTTTTGTCCTTTAATGCTTTAAGTGCTTAAGCTTTTTAAAGCAGGGCAGCTATCAATGTTTTTATTATTAATCAGCAAGAGAAAAAAACATGTTCTGAAAGTGATTCCAACAATATTGTTCCTGTGTAACACGTATAATACCAAACGATTCAAATATGTTGTTTTCTATGAGTGTACGCTCACCGGTGGCACCATTCGACATCTGCGCTGTGCTTCTCGACTGATGTGTGTTCACCTTCAGAACACAAAAAAACATTTTTTAAAGGAATCTGAGGCCCCGTTTACTCTAGTGTGTTTTCATGTTTAAATGCATAACTTTTGCTATGGTTACGCCTATTGTTTACACACTTCAGGCATTTTAGAGGTCAAACACGAGACTTTCGCTGCAGACCCCATTTTATTTTGAAAACACTGGTTGCGTTTTAGTGTTTTTTTTCTTTGCACACAAATGATTTCTCGTAGCTTTGTAAAATTACAGTTGAACCTCTAATGACACATGGACTATTTTACCGATGTCCTTGCTACAGGTATGTTTCTGTTCATTGATCATGGTAATATCATTGATTTCTATGACGGGTCAGAGATCTCTCAGATTCCATCAAAAATATCTTAATTTGTGTTCTGAAGATAAACAAAGGTCTTAAGGGTTTGGAACTGCATGAGGGAGAGTAATTACTGACAGAACTACTGACCAAAACCATACCGAACCATAAGTTACGTACCGTCATGTTTGTTTACTGTTATACCCCTACAAAATTCACAGTGCCCATAAAAAAGTAGAGACAAAAAGTACCTGGATGACCTATTATTTCTTGATGATTCGAAACTGTGCATATGACGGACATTTTACTATCCCATGAGGCCACAGTAGAGGATTTATGACAGTGACGTGATACAGCTGATGATGATACATAGGTCACATCACAGTAACAACATGGTGAATGTAGTACGTTCAGATTACAGTCACACTACAGTACATAACAGAACATACAATTTTGCGGATGCGAGGTAATTAATTATTCAAAAAAGCAAATAATCAAGAGTATGCGATTTCAGACTCAGCCACTGTAATGTATACCACAGTACAATGCACTTCCATTCTGTTAGATGAATGAACTAAAAACAGCCTAATAAAAACAAACAAACTGTAATGTTTATCTGTTCTTGACGCAATATTTGAGTCATACATTTTCACACACAACTGGATTAATAAAAGAAAGTTATGAGGTCATGTGACAATGGAGCATACTGCATAAGGCTTCTTGTTACACTAACTATTTTCAACAAATATTATATGAACAATATTGCAACACAGCATTCAGGATGTAGTAATCTAGTCCTTCAATCCCAACACAGCAAAAACGTGATCTCTTTCATTCTTTAGACACCCAATCATCTTCAAAAACTTATCCCTCTGCAAATTTAAACCCAATTAAGAACAAACACAATTCCAGGAGGTGCAAAGGATGAAGAAACCTTCCAATTTAAACAATAAGTTCAGCTAAAATTAGCCTCATTTTTCAGAGAGTTTCTCATAATGCCGTTAACGTGCCGAGAGGGTAGATGGAATTGCTGTTTCGGGTTCAGAGGGAGTCAGACAGGAAGATGGATCATTGTATTTCTGTTTCTCCTCAGCCTACAGCTTCTTCTCGCAAGCAGGCACATGCATGTTTACTTGTAAAATCACAGACTTCTGCTGTACAGCTAATTAGAGCTACTAGATTGTTGTTAGAATAAAACACATTATTTACTTAATTTTATGAGCTGTTTTTTCCAAATCTTTTTATATAGCTTATTTTTGGAAACAATTTTGTCACACAAAAACATGTTTTCTTCTGATGCTGTTATAGTGGCTGTATTACCATGTGTGCAGCATGCAGGTCCATCAGCTCTATCTGATCACTCATGTCCCAGTTTAACTCATATTGCATCTCTGCAGGCACTCTTCCCTGCTGGGAAACCCATTTAAAACCAGCCTCTGATGATAGTTGAATCCAGCTGGAAAGTCGATCTTTTATGGTTACTAACAAGTCTAAGCTCGTCTGGATGGCTATCAAAAAAAGTATGAGCAGACTTGATGTTGATCTGTTATCTAAGCTGGTAAGAGCCTATAGTATCCGAGATAATATTACAGTTTCTATCAATATTTTGAAACAGTTTTTATATTTATATTTTCTGTTTTATTTTATTTTATTTAATGATGTTATTGCATTTTTCTTTAATATTCTAAGTAGGCTGTATTCATTTTATATCAGTTATTTAAGTACATCAAGTTAAGCAAAATTAAAAAGAGAAATATTTCCTTGGCAACTAACAAAATATGTTTTATTTCATTTTAGGTAAAATGTATTTTATTTTATTATTTTATCTTTGAATGCTTTATGTGGTTTTTTTTTTTATGATTTTGAGTTTCGTTTACTATAATAATTTCTTTCCAATACCAAAATATATCTAAACATTGAAATAAAATTATATTATTATATTATATATTATATATTATTATAATATATGTACAGGTGCTGGTCAAATATATTCAAAAAGTTGATTTATTTCACTAATTCCATTCAAGAAGTGAAACTTGTATATTGTATGCATCCATTCCACACAGACTGATATATTTCAAGTGTTTATTTCTTTTCATTTTGATGATTTTTACTGACAACTAATGAAACCCCAAATTCAGTATCTCAGAAAATTAGAATATTACTTAAGACCAATACAAACAAATGATTTTTAGAAATCTTGGCCAACTAAAAAGTATGAACATGAGAAGTATGAGCATGTACAGCACTCAATACTTAATTGGGGCTCCTTTTGCCTGAAATACTGCAGCAATGCAGCATTGCATGGAGTCGATCAGTCTGTGGCACTGCTCAGGTGTTATGAAAGCCCAGGTTGCTCTGATAGTGGCCTTCAGCTCTTCCGCATTGTTGGGTCTGGCATATCCTATCTTCCTCTTCACAATACCCCAACGATTTTATGGATGATTGCAGGTGCCAAGTCCTGTTGAAAAATGAAATCTGCATCTTCATAAAGTTGGTCAGCAGCAGGAAGCATGAAGTGCTCTAAAATGTCCTGGTATACAGC
>JAUMHE010000043.1:14633957-14662105 GCA_032359235.1 Enteromius mattozi | reverse complement strand
TTGTTGTGTCTGAGTGAGAAAAGAATTCATGAAATTTGAGAGATGTAGTCATTGAATGCATTTTGTGCCAAAACAATAATAATTGATCCTCAGTTTAGCTCACATAGACTTCTGTTGTGCTCACTGTGTGAAGAGTTTTGCAAAAGTGAACTAAGTATTGAGAAATGGGTCCTAGCGTCTGGAAAAAACTGTAACACACCTGGTTCACATCATCAGCTAGTTAGGAGAGAGACAGATGTTTTTGATTAGATAGTTTTTTGATTGGATAACACACGCGGACCAGAGTCAGATTCTTTTTACAATTTACACAGATAATATGCCATCTATTTTAATAATATCTGCAAATAGGGATATTTACAGTATGTGCTGTCTTCCAAAAACAACAAAAAGATAAATAAATTGTTCTCTTATTGTATCAAGACCATGAAACAAGACTGTTTTGTTTATTCTCATCTTTAAGCATATAAAGCAAGTCAAACACAAGGACTACTGTGCACTAGCACATCACATCTCTTCCTGTCACCATGAAGGGCATTGAGTAATTTGCATAGTCTTTCTTATACTCACCATCACTGGCTGCTATCATGATTTTATTTTACTTTTTGCTTACTTGATCTTTTGTATTATTCTTTTTGTTGTTTTCTTAATTTATGTATTTGGCACAGTGTATTTATTCTGTCCTTCACTGTCTACAGCTGCAGCTGGCAAAACAAATATTGTTATATAATTTGTCATGAATAGCAAAGCGCACCAAAACCGAGTTGATGGCATAAATGAAGCGCATGCATTCAAAATATTCTATAAGACAACAGCAGTGGCGTGAGGGGAAGAAAAGAGATTAGAGAGATTAATATCTAGTGTATAATAAAAATATTTATGAGACTGTGTGGATGCATGGACTATATGTACTTATATTTCTCTCACCACATGCCCTTTGCGTCTCCACCGAACTCTCAGAGCTGGGAGAAAATTTCCGATTTCCGTCAGTAACATCTCCATCTGCGTGAAAGATGGAGGGGCTGAAAAAGAAGAGGGAGGGGGAGAGGGGGATTCACAATGCATCAGAATGTTAGTTATTCTGACCCAGCATGTGAACACCTGGCCAAAGAGCTGAAACAGGAAAGCCAGCGAGAGAGTTGAACACTGAGACAGAAAAAGAGCACTATTATGCACTGCACTAATCTCCTCCTGTCTGAATATGAGAAAATCTCTCAATTAACTGCTCAGCAGTACCTCACACCCCTGCTGCTCTAGCAGATACCGACTCCTATAGGCAGCATTATGGATTCTCCAAAAAACTACATTAGCACTACGAGATACAGTGCAAAGACGACAGAAATCAGATTTGCGTCTCTGTTCGGGTGGCATGAGCAAATATAGACTGCAACAGGGCTAGTCTCTGCCTCAGACATCATATTTGCTGACTGTCCGAAGCATATTATACATCCCATTCTGGTGAGCTTTAATCGTTTTTTATACGGTTTCCAAAAATGAGGGCACATAGGTTTCTTTTTTTAGTCTACCTGCGAACAAAGATTTGTTTTAATGGAAAAAATGAAATAATAATGGAATTTTCAGGTTAATGGAAAATTCTGCATTAGCTAGTTAGCTATCCATTACAAAATCTATCTATTTCACTTCGCAGTGTAATATAGCAAATATAGCAATAATATAGCAATTTTGAGCAGCACATTTGTGCTTGTGAGCACAAAAGAAGATATTTTTGAGAATGCTAGAAACTAAATAGTTGACGGTAGCCATTGACTTCCATAGTATGGAAAAAATACCATCAACAGTTTGATTATACACTTTCTTCAAATATCTTGTTGTGTACAGCAGATGAAAGAATCTCATACAGGTTTGGGACAAGTGGAAAAGTTCATTTTTGAGTGAACTATTCATTTACAGTAATATTTACCAAAGATTTAATTGTATCACATACTGATAAATGGGAGTATTGGAATGTTATGCATATTGCAGGAGGATTCTTTACAAAAGTAAAGATTTTGTAATATAACAGTTTGTTTGTATTGCAAATTGTATTGCAAACATTGCTTGTCTTATGTCTTTAATATAATATAATAAGTCCAAATAAAAATTGGACTGTGTCCTATGGTTTGACAGCAAAAACAAAAGTAAATAAATAAAAAACACAAATAACATGAGAAGAATGTATCTTCATTCTTAAAGTTAGCATGAGAGAGGTTTATCTTCAATGTTAGTTTTTTTTTCTGTCACACCATAGGACACTGATATGTCAACTATCACACAACTGTGTGTGTGCGTGTGTGTATAAGTAACTGTAATATAATATAATAATATAAATAAGTATTTTGGATTTAGAAAGTCTATACTCAAAAACTTCCACACAATTACTTCAGTAATTCTTTCAACAGCAGCTTATTGTGGTATAATCTATTTTAAACAAACCTGCCTTTAAATGCAATGCAAAAACAGTTCTTTGCTTTTTGAGTTGGTGGTTCTTCACCAGAATAAGCTGCAATGGACCATTATGATGTGCAGTCAAAGTAGGGTTCTTGGGACACTTACGTGTAGATGGAGTTGTTGAAGATCCGAGAGAGAGCAAAGTTGATGTGGCTAATCAGCTGATCCAGGTGGTCATTAGACTGCAGCCTCAGGGAATATGTGGACTTGTCTGTTTCTATGACAACCTGTGAAGGAAAGAACATGTGTTAGTGAAGCAAAACGATGGAGAGAATAAGTGAGAGGAAAATTTGGCTACAAAAGATAAAACACTGGAGCCCTGTAAACGCTTTTCCTACTTGATTATCCGGGTGGGTGTTCATTGCCCGAATCTCCAGGAAGTTGAACGTTTGTTCCACCTGAGGTGAAAATGAGCATCTTGCTACATAAGTCATGCTAAACCAGATTACTGCAGTGCTTTGAGATGGAGCAGACAGGTGGTGTGTAATTGCCTACCATACCTTGGATGGTATCTTGGGGGCCATAAGGTACAGCCGCCATGTTGCCAAAACCTGAGAGACAAAAGAGAGGATGAAAGCTCCATAAATAAAGTGCAAGATTAAGTAAAAAGTGCAAGACAATGTTTGAAGAAATGATGGTTTAGGTTTCTCTGGAGAACAGCCTGTTCAACTGAATCTAATGGACAGCAAACATTATATAAGTCATGAAGCAGTTTCTGAAGAACTGCATTTGTCTTCTGAACTCTTTACTCATAAAGATAATACTACAGTACAACTGAGCTCTTGTTCATTGAAATGTGAATTATGCAATATATTTTTTATCCTATAAAGCCTACTGTATCATATTTGAAAGACCAGTTTTTAAGGTCTCAAAGATATATCATGACAACTTAAAGAAGTGTAAAAGGCCACTTTTAGGTCTGTTTCTTTTTTTCTTTTTCTTTTTTTACCGATTTTTATCAAGTAAACATAAGAATAACTTTTATAGTATTAGTAATATTTTAAGATGAACACTTACTGGACTACAAAAACTACTCATTTAATTAGCTATTTAAATTTTATTTATACAAATCTCATACTCACAAGTCTTGGTCATTAAAAGGGGCGATTGACTAATATACTAGAAGGCCTGTTTGCCCATTCTAGAATATATTATTTAGACCCCATAGATCTGAACACACTCAATTAAAGGCAGGGTAAGGGATTTTTCAAAAATGCTTTAGAAAACTGAGTCGGGGCCGAGTACCAAAACAAACTTGTAGCCAATCAGCAGTAAGGGGTGTGTCTACTAATGATGTGGAGGAGAGTGCATTCAGTGAACAGCTGATCTAAAATGACAGAAACAAAAAAGGAAAATGTCTGAGGAAAGATTAGGGATGAAGTAGGACCGGTGTAAATATCAGATCAGTTTCCGATAATGTGTAACATTGGTTCTGCTTTGTTTCACAGAGCTAATCGTTCCCTGGGTTGCTTAGGCTGCATACGTGTGGGGCAGAGCTATCAGGGGCGAGACCCTTCTGGGGTAGGGGCGTTTGTTTCGGTGATTTCAAATATCATTATTGGCTTCCAGAAATCGCTTACTCTACCTTTCCGGTAAGACTACTGTATGTCTAAAAAAAGGAAAGGAAAGGACGTGACATGTGGCCAGGTATGGTTTCCCATAATAGGAATTTGTGCTCTGTGTTTAACCCATCCGAGTGCACACACACAGCAGTGAGAAGTGAACAACCACACACACACACCATGAACACACACCCGGAGCAGTGGGCAGCCATTGGGGATATATGGTACGCATGAAATACACTGGAAACTCTACAATAAGCAAAATATCTTTATTATCTTTTAGTTTACTTGTCAGATTGAGACCATTGTACCAGTTGGACTGAGACATTTCAACCATGACTGTAAATATCACTTGCATTCATGTAGAAGATTATATTTTGCTACTGACCATACTGAGTGAACTGGAAGAAAGAATGAAAGAAAGAGAACAAATGCATCTTCTCTTAGTGAGATGTGGAAAAAGATGCCTGTATTTTAATACCCTGTGTTTGTATTGTCTGTTTCTCAGAAGATCAAAGTGTCTGAGATTGTTCTAGTCTTACAGTCCTACAACAAAATTATAGAAAAAGTGTGTACACTGGGCACTTCTTCAGGTGCTGTTGTTTATGGATTTTGCATGTGTACTGAAGTGAGGCGAACAGCGTTACAGACAGATGAGTAGGCGCAGAGAGGAAGAAATAAGGATTTGTGTGATGTCTGAGGATTACAGAAACATAAAAAGAAGGATTGTACTATATTTTGAGAGTGAGTGTGTATGTGTGTGTGAAATAGCATGGTAAGGTCTGGAGAAGCCTCGTAATCTCATTCATAATTTAAATTCTTCATTGGCATACTTCATTTAGGCCTTTGTCACACCCTACACACCAATTTCAACACTGGATTTCAACAAAGCAGGTCAAGGCTGCAGGATGACTTAAAATGATTTAAATCAATATGTTATTACAAAAATCATTTATATTAATGATAGGGGGTCATTTGAATGCTCAGTAAACATTGGGGACCTTTGAGTCACAAAAGTTTCAAATGTACTGATCTAAACATCAAGCAGTTGCCCTTTTTTCCCTCACCAACATTCTTTTACTCATCTTGAGATTTTCTTTGTCTGATCTACTATGTATATTCTCAAATCCTCTCTTCAATTCAACTCAAAAATTCCTGTTTCCTCTGATTCAGTGCGGCCCCCACAACCTAGGCCCCCTGGTTTCTTCATCCTCCTTCACTCATCTATTCTGTTTCTGCCCTGTCGCTTTCGATTCTTCAAGGCATCCCTCCAATGTATAACTAATGGCACCCCACCAAGAAGAAGAAACAGAGAGATGGAGATCCCAGATTTCTCCTTAATAAAGACTTCGTATAGGCTTTGATGGCGGGTATTCGTATGAGGTTTGAAGGCGGCTTGGATTGGATGTTTGGTGCGTTTTGTTGAAAGGAAGTTCTCGATGCTTTGTCAGAGTTAACAGAGACACAACCATTGATCGCGAGATGACATTTTAGAGAGTGCACCCCACCTCAAAACTCAATAACAGGTCAGGAAAACTTAGTTATATAAATATGCCCCTCAAGAAAGAGAGATGACGCAAGAGAGACAGATAGAGGAAGGAAAAGTCAGTTTGGCAACCAGAAAGCTTCGTCTACTCATCAAAGGCTTTACTATCAAAGGAATCAGACACAAAAGATCGGCACGTAAACAGCCACATTAATTATTAAAGCCCGCTGGGGTGTTTGGACTTGACCGAGTTTGCATAGATGGATGGAAGAGGGGGGACCCCCAATTAAGGAAAGGATCAGAATACATCAAAGACTACCTAACACATTGCATGGGTGGTGACCGCGGCTGATCGCATGGTAATGAATGCAGCAGTTAAGCTACGACGCGCATTACTCACCCTGCTGTCGAACGCAGACGGAATATGCCATCCAGCATATAATGATATCAACATTAGTATTCATTATTGGATCCGAGCCCTGTTGAGCAAGCATTTTTGTGAGGAAAACTGCGGAAGACGGGCCCAAGCGAGGTCAGGTTTGTCTGCAACTACTCGTCCAACTACTCGTAGGGGGTCAGAGGCCAGGCGGTTTGACTGAGATGAGCACCCACCTCATCCACTCGTTAAGGTGCGAAAAAACACTTTCATCCTGCGATCGCAGATGTGGAAGGTAGATGGGATGACTTCAGTCTGTGGCTTTCATAGACCATTCAAGCCTGAGGAGATCAGACTGCTTCAACACTTGCCCTACAAACCATCCACCACCTCTCAGTACCGACTTCAAAGAATGAGAGATATGAGGATGTGTGTGTGTGTGAGGGAGGGGAGGTTTGTGTGTGCAGAAGGGAGAGGGTTTATATTAATCATACGATGTCAGGGATCTGGCTTGACACTTCAAACACGACCCATAATTCAAAGGGTGTTGGGGACACGTCAGCGCTGTGCCCAGGAGACTCGAAAAGAGCAGCAGATTGCTCCAAACATGCCCCTGTACAACTCTTCTAAGACACATCACACCGACTTGCTTGCACGCAGGTATCATTGCCTAAGACGCACCCATTTCGGCTGTCAGACTTTGTAGGTGAGAGGAAGAGCATGGATCTACTCCTGCGGCAGGTCCGTGTGTTAACTGTACTGAACTTAAGAAGCCAAGAGATGAGAGGAATAAAGAGTGAGAAAGAAGGATAGAGAGGAGGACGGATCAGGGCTGAAATGCCGTGTGCTCCAGATTCACTGATGATTAAAAGTCTTGGAATCAAAGCAGCTCTGTAACTAAAGCCCAGAGTGAGAGAACAAGAGAGGAAATAAAAGAGAGATAGAAAGACAAAGACAGAGAGGAGGGGCTAAAGGCTTAAGATTGGGGGAAGTATGTTACTTATGTAGTTATCTGCACTGCATTCCTGTTCTTAATGAGTATTTTTGTCCTATTTTTAGTTGAAGGATTAGTTCAACCATTCATTTATTATTTACTCACCCTGGTGTTGTTAGAATGCCTTATAAACTTTCTTTTGGAACACAAAAGGAGAATAAAAAAAGACCAACATCAGACACAAGAGTATCACTGAATGATCTCATGCACCACGCTGTGCTGATAAGAGTTTCATGAACACATGGTTGTGCATGTAAGACCAAAAGCCAAGATTAGGATTTGTGTTAAATAATTCATTACATTTCAGTTTGTTTTTCATAAAAACCTTGTATACCCCTAAAAAACTTTTTAAAATTTTAGAAGAGATTGGAACAATGCCTGGGTGAGTAGATAATCGCTGAATTTTCATTTCATTTCCAAGACTTCATCTAGTGTAATTTGACAAACTGCACTAAAAATACAAGTAGTATAAATAAGTAAAAACAAATCTAAATAAAGTATTTCTGTCATGACAACTCAGACTGTAATGTAAATAGCAATGTTAATGTATTTGGTCTTGGCAGAATAGATGCTGCTGTGGCAGAGCAAGTACAGAGACTAGTTACTGCCAATACATCCCCAACATGCTGCTGTGAGCATGCATGAAATACTGCTGCTGAACATATAACACGTATAAATAACCCTGCAGCATACATGAATCACCTCATAGCAGATCTATACAGGCGGAGCTGGGGAAGGTGTAGGGTTCTGAAGTGCGCTGCCAAACCGCTACAGCAAACAATGCCAGGTATTTGAATATTGAGCAGTGGGCTCATTGGCTACTGATGCAGGAGAAAAACAATCAGCTGTGCCATGTGACAATGATGTCATTAGGTCAGATTGAGTTAAAGCTATCAGACTGCGCCTTTTAGAGTTTCATGCCAGAACTATGACCTGTTCTTGTTGAAAATAGCATGAGTAAATTTATCTCATATTAAGAATGTTGTATTTTTTTCTAAATCAATGTTTTCCCAAGAAATACAGCCTTAAAGCAAATTTACTTGTGAAGCAAAGTATGTATAATAAGGTAATATGACTTACAACCTGAAATGATTCATTTAGATAAATAAATATTCATAAAAAAACCATTATGTTAGCGGCAACATACAGCGCATGAATGTGTGTTCACTTCTTAAATCTAAATAGATTTTTCATCATCATTTCCTCCATATTCTTGTAAAAGGAGGCTCTAATATTTAATATTTTAACTGATAGTGGTCAGAATTCATCTTCATACAAAATAAAATCAACCGCTTTTAAGCCACTACATTAACATGTCTCTGCATGGGGTGGGGAACAGATTTTGGCAGCTGAATTGCTTGCCACTGGATTTTGTATCTCCCATGTTTCTTATACAAGCAGGTTCTAATATTTATCAAACCGGTGCTGGTTAAGATTCATCCGCATACTTTCAAGCCACTACAAAAACATCTCATAGCATGGGGTGGTGGAACAGATTTATTTATTAATTTATTCTGTTATTATTTATTCATTTATTTGCTGCAGTACAAAAATAAATATGGATTAAAGACAAAATTGACATAGAAGGTTTGCTTTCTACAGTATAAGAATCTATACAAGCATGAATTTCAAGGCAACATTCAGAATTCAAATGAAAATATTTACACATACTGTACGCTGTAAAACAGTAATGGCCTTTACCCTCTCTTCTGAGTGCTCAATTCAAGTGCTGTCTTCCACAGTATGCCACAATGATGAATGGAATCTACTCAATACAGTCTACTGTACACTTGTGCATCTCAAGTATATTTATCAGTTTAAAAGGTAATTTTAGGTATTTTGAAAATGCTCTCAGCTTTAGGTCATACACTGCAGATAAACAAACCAAAAGGGATCCATTTCACACCATATCTACTCTTTATATATCTCACGCCATCTCTCTTCCTCTTTGAATGTGGATTGGCTTGTCTCAATGCATCACATCCGTCCAGACTGCAGTTCAATCGTCCATAGTCACTGCCTCTCAACATCTCCACAGGTTATCCGTGCACCGCAGACTTCTTCTTAAGCGCCTCGTATCACATTACTCGTGTTTACCCTGCCACTACTATCATAATGCAGCAGTAGTGCAACTTTAAAATACTTCTTAGACCAGAGAAAGCGCATTACCCTGAGCAGTACACCCATAATCCTTGTTAGTTTTTATATTTAAAGATCTAATATGAACTTATCAGCATATTAAAGGATTATTCTGGGTTTAATACAGGCTAAGCTACTAGCTGTAAACAATATATTGACACTTGCAGTTATAATAGAGGTCTACGGTGCATTTCTGTAAATATGATCTTAATGAAGTTTAACTGGTATTTAATCCAGAGTGCTGATTTAATAAAGATAATAACTGGTATGTAAAATTTAAGTTTATAAATCATGAAATTAATCAAATAAAGTAACATTATGACATTAAAGCCAAAAGGATTGTAAAATGTTTTATATTAAAGGTGTAATATTACAACTTTATTTTCAAAATCATTTTAATTTGGCACCAAACATTCTTGTAATATTTAGGTGCTGTGACTGTTCTCTATTTCACAGTTTATAGTTTTTCACCATTTTAAAGGCAATTTTAAAAACTTATTTCAATTGGTTCTGCAAAACCAATATGCATTTTGACAAAGTGACAAATGCATTTTGTCAAGTAATTATTCCATAAAGTCTAATTAAAATATACTAAAAGTCATAAAGCTGCACCCATAAGAGTTCAAAAAAGAAATTAATTATATAATAATTTAAAATGTTGCTAAAAGTATTTTTAGATGATTTGCAAGTCACCACCAGCCTGGTCAACTGGCCAATAACAGTCATACACTTGAAAAAAAAACAAAATCCTGTAAGAAACATCAGAATAAAATCACTGCATCTGAATTAAAGCATGCCACTAAGCCAGTCATTGCAGCTAGGAACGTTCCGCATGAGTACGGTCCAGCAGACAGGGTGGTGGTGCGGACAGCCTGGATCTGAGGAAGTCTTCACGTCACTCACTGTGGCGATCACAGCCTTTAATTGGCCTATTATTCCACAGAAGACGAAAAACTGAAGCAACAGACCGAGATAAATAATTGAAGGGGAAGAAAAGGCGACATTTGGGGCTTCAAAACAAGCAATCTCCCTCTGCTGCCCACCCCTTGCTGGCTCTCTCTCTCCATTGCCCCCTCTCGTGAGCCTCTCCCTGGTGTGTTCTTGCTCACCAAGCCCAGCTTTTATCCCATCCCCTCTTCCAACATCACACCATCGCTCTCTCTGCTGTGGGTCCACAAAATATATACTCTATATGTGTGTGCGCACATAAGACTGTGTGATCTCTAAGTGAACGTGTACGAAAAAGTGTGTTTGAGTGATATTTTTTAGTGCCGTGCCCCAAGGCTTGAGCTGATGTCTTGCTGAGTGCTCTACACAGCTGTATTGGGGCCAGAGATGTGTGTGTGTGTGTGTGTGTGGATGGATGTGAAGATGAGGGTGTGTTTGTAAGCTGGTACAGTTGGCATCCCACTACATACACACACAAAACCCCTGGGGTAAAGGAGCAGCGAGTGACAGACCACAAGCAAATAACTCTGCACTGGATGTGTATGTATGTGTGTGTTTGTATACCCCGTAGCTCTCGTCAAAGTGTCGGACCTACATTTAAATTTGTTTTGCTCTTTGGGCACAATTTCGAACCATCCACAATCATAAGCACATTAAACTACTGAAAATCCACACTTGACATCAATCTGACAGAACAGAGAAGCGAGCCTAAGTAAAGCATATAATGTGAAGAACAGAACAATGACAGAGAAAGAAAAAAGAGCTGTCTAAGGCACAGCGGAGAGGGGGAAGGGTGAAGAAGATGCTAATATAAATGGACAGAGTCAGAAAGAGGAAGAGAAACAAAGGCAGATTGGCAAGAGGGGTGAGGTTAAAGACATAGTTCACCCAAAAATAAAAATTCAGTCATTATTTACTTTTACTGTAGTCTGCATTCACTTATAATGAACGGAAAAGAGCAGCAGGGATATTCTGCTAAACTTTTCTTTCTGTGTTCCACAGCTTCGAAATGATATGTTACTGAATACTGACTGAACATTCATTTGGGTGAACTGTCCTTTCCTTTTCTTTCCCTGCAGTCACTAATTTTATCACTTCAAACTTATCTTTGATAATGAAAATGACATACTTTGAAATAACTCTGAAAACCATTTCTTTATGCCTTATTATGGCTTAAATATATAACTTTACACCCTTACCTCATTTATTATACACAGAAAAATTAACATGCAAATTAGTCCCCGCCTCCAGTCAATTATTCCAGCTCAGGCTGCTCCACATTCACTTGGCTAATAGAATCAATAAAAACACAACATAACTTGGCAATGATGGATTAATGTAGCTATATATGTTTGAAACAGAAACTTATTCTAAAGTCAATGTATCTGTCAACACTGCACTGGCTCCCTATCAAACATCGTATAGATTTTAAATCTTGTTAATTACTTATAAAGCCTTGAATGGTTTAGCTCCTTAGTACTTGAGCAAGTCCGGCCAGAGGAGAACTGGCCCCAACTAAGCCTGGTTTCTTCCAAGGTTTTTTTTTTCTCCATTCTCTTACGGATGGGGTTTTGGTTCCTTGCCGCTGTCTCCTCTGGCTTGCTTAGTTGGGGGCACCTAATTTCTAGTGATTATCGTCGTTTTGATTACAGAGACCATCTCTGCATTTAATAAATAAATAGTTTAATCTCGTCATTATACATTAACATCACTCTATTCTCCTATTTGATACTGTTCAGTGCTTTGCTACAATCTGTATTGTTAAAAGCGCTATATAAATAAAAGTGATTGATTGATTAAATGAAGAAGACATCATCTACGTCAATGTATCAGAATAGTAATGTGTTTTATGTATCGCACTCTACATCATCAGACACGTAACAGTAACCAATATCATTAGCCTCTGGAGTAACTATGTTATTGTACAGCAAATAGCGTGTAGCTAATGTAACACAAACCATGTTCCTGTTCGCCATCTCAGAGAGTTACTTTCTGAAAATCAGGTAGAACCCTTTTGCTAATGATATGAAAAACGCCATCCCAGTCGACTTGTGAAATGTTTGATGAAATGTTTGACAGTAGAAACAGGGTTGGTTTCAAACCACATTTTTAGAGAGTGTCTTTGCTACACTGCAGCAATAAGAGGAACATGCTGAGCAGTGATGTTAACCAATTTTCTTGTCTTGAAGCATATTAAAAACACCAGACAAACAGTGTTAAAAATAGATTTTTACCACAGGGGGTATTTAATAAAATAACATAAAACAAGATCATCTGAATACATTTTAGAAGAAAATACTATTTCAGTTATTCTACTACTAAATTTCACAGTTAATTCACAGTGTTAGTTTCCAGCTCTTGTTATTTGTGAAATTTACTAGCAATATCTGTGTCCAAATTGTTTCTATACCAAGTGTAAAAAAGGAAGATCTTTCAGGGTTTGTGTCAACAACAGTCCACTGACACTCAGCAGGAAATGAGTTTGATTCCACACCTAAGTTACCTCCTTCTCTCTGTATGTGTGTGTGTGTGTGTGTTTGTTTGAAACCAATCTGGGTGATTAATTTAGCTTTTGTGGCTCCAAACCCTGGCATTTCAAGTCTCCAGCTGCTTTCAATGGTCTTGAAGTGACTATCACACACACACACACATACACACACTGGCATTCGTATGCCACCTCTACTCTCACCATCCTCCATCTCGCACACACTCCCTATAGAGTCATCAGTCCCTCAGACCCACCGAGACTCAATGGCCGCAGTAATGCTCACAGCTCAGCAGGGGTCCGGTCTCCAACAATTTCTGTTTGTGTGTGTACATTGCTTTTATCATTGATTCCACTGCCCATTCTCCAAATGGACTTGGCAAAAACAACCCAACCAGCAGGCAGTAAACACTGCACACACCATTACAGAGGAGGAAAGGTTAAAGTCTTAGGCTCATTGTTTTTGTTACTGCTGCATAATAGAAGCAGAAAACAAAGGCACAGAGTGGATGCACACGTTTACCCAGTGCTGATGGGTTTTTAAAGGACTGCTTCACTCAAAATGAAAATTTGGACATAATTTCAAAACTCATACTTGTGCTGTTCCAAACCTGGATGACTTTCTTTAGTGGAGCGCTGTTTTAGAAGCTTTCAGCCTGCAGTAAACACCAGGCTGCTTCAGTTAAGAGCTGAATGGTCTGAATGAGTCATTCACAAATCAAACTAATTCAGGTTTTGAGTTCAACACGCTGACTCAATGATCCAGTCACAGCTAACTAGAAGTGAAGACTTTTTACATTTCTTAAATTGCCTTGAATTTCAGTCTGTTTGTGACTTTGTAGGAAGTAATCTCTGTGGGTCTTTTATGGTGCTATTGCATTATTTCTTGAGCCCTGAAAGTTTCAGATCTCTTTTGTATATGGAAAGTAAAGAATTATACTGAAATGTAATATATGACACATACATATATCGCCCTATATCAAGAGTGGTATTGGCAGATATAATACATGATAAAAATAAAGGTGAATATAAAAATGTGTTTATTTTTAGACCATTATAATACCTATATGATGATATATGCTGTTATTTATATTTAGAAATAAATCTCATTGACAAGTTAAAAAATTAATCACACATACATAAACAATCAAATATACAAGAACATATATACAGTACATATTTAAGGACATATGGATAGTTAAAACGCAGTTAAATATGGAAGTTAAACACAGTGCCTTACCAGAATCCGATCTTCTGATTTGCCACTCTTGTTCTCTACTTTGATAGCTCTCACCAACTTGATTGATGTCTTGTCGATAACTCGTCTGACACTCTCTGCAAAATAGAAAGGCGACGCATTAACAGCAGGAGAAGCACTCTATCTATCTCTGACATATTTTCACTGCACGCAGGGTTAGAAAATAACTGCTTTATACCCATATGCTTTATTTTTACACCTTGTCCACTTGTGTAGGTGGTCTTTCTGCATGCATACTGTACATAACAACGCAAATAAAAAGCACTTCAAGATGTGCTTTAAAGCAAAAGCAGAAAATAAATCATTTTTATCTGGCTTCGCACGTACTGTATATGACACCTGTGATCTAATTCCTGGAATATGCATTTTACACTTTTACCAAAAGGGAAAGGCTCAGAGAAGAAATAGAAAGGCAGAGTGAGCCGAAGAAGGAATAACAGAGGAAAGAGAGAGAGAGGGAGAGAAGGATCAGAGCAAGACAAACAGTTAATGCAGTCGCAATCAACTTTAATCTGTGTAAGACCCAATCACAGGATCCTAGGCTTTCTGACTGACACTAAGAACAGCAAAGGGCCAAACTAGAGCACATGTTTCCATTACAGCAAGTCACAGGGGGAAAAATAAATGGGTAAATGGGGTAGGGATATGTAAATGCGCACAAAGAGCGAAAGAGAAAATGAAAAGAGAAAAAACAAATGGAATAAGTGATGGAGTGAGATTTAGATCAGATGCAAAAAAGTGGTGACAGAGAAAGAGAGATGGAGAGAGAGAGAGAGACCACACATTTGTAATTTTGCTCCCCTTTTTATTAGAAGAATCTAAAGGCTTCTATTTAGCAGCACAGAACGTCTTCAATCACTGTCTTTCATACCGTGATAGGTGATCTGTCATGCCCACTATTCCCCCATCACTAAACCTTTGCTAACTATTATTTTCATATCTAGTCTTATTTTTCATCTTCATTTAATGTTACCATTTTAATGTTTCGTTTTTGGTAAATGTGCTTACTGTTAAATATTTTATTTTACTCTGGACTGTTTACTTTAGCTGATTACATGCCATTCTGAAATGCTAGATTTTGACCGGTCAAATATTTATCATGTAATAACTTGAATGTACATTTGTCCTACACTATACCAGTTTCATGTTTCTCACATCTCTCTATAGTCTCTTCCTTCTCACATAATCCAATAATTTCAGCTCAAATCAATAATATACATGCATTTATATATTTATTTAGAAGGTAGCCATGAAATAAGCTTGCTGTTGAGGTGGGTTCATTTCAATGATGACCAACTGACTGTACATTTTTCCAATGTATTGTTTTATGTATTTGTGCTTTTTATTTCAAAATTAACCTTTTAACATAACAAGATTTTAGGTTTAAATTTTGATGGCATGTTGATATTGAGATTTTCATTGCCTAAAGCAGCATAATTAATCTGAATTTACACTACAGCATGTATGAGAAGGTTTAGGGTATATCTTAGGTGTTGTGCCTGTTCACCATTTCTGGCTTTTCAGCTTTTTCAGAAGGAAAACAATATTAATACGCCATCCTATCTGAGCTATTACAATCTGCAGATTACTGCAAAAGTGCTGATAATGATACAGATGGTACAATGGAAGGCCACAAGATGACTCACAATTCATCAAAATTCGCCTCTCCAGTGACCAGTAATAGAATGAACAGTGTCACCCACACAAACATAATCACAAACATCGCAAATGACAGAATAATGCAATAAACATGCACTAAATAACTTAAAATAAACAGTCTAATGTTATGTACATAGCCTTATAATTAATACCAGAAATATGATTTTTTTTAATCAATTCAAACATTTTCACGCAAATAATTATGGTAGTGCCACTTTCCCCATAAATTGTAAATTGATTATACTTATAAAAGCTCTAAACTCTAAAATATTTCACCCAGAGTCATCGTCAGGGAAAGACAAATGGGAACACTGTCCCGGGCCCAAACCAATGGGAGCATATTAAGGTCCCCTAGCTTACTGCGCCCAATAATTTGGTCCTGTGCACTGTAAATTAAAGTGACAACCCTGATATTACCATTAAAGTGTATGTACTGCCTTGTTAAATACTCAATATCAATGTTAATTATAAGACAATTAAAAATAAAAAAAATGTTACAGTAAGATAATGTGTTGTCTCACACTATATATGTACGATCCAGATTTTCACATAGTTTGATCTCAGCCAAATATTTGCCTGCCCTAACAAACCATTCATCAATGGAAAGCTTATTTATATCCCATTTTCCAAAAAAGTGACCCTTATGACTGGTTTTGTGGTCCAGAGTCACATATGTGTGAGTGTGATATATGGTACATGGATAAGTTAACCAGTTAACAAGTTATCATTTCTAGCATTGCTTTCCCCCCAGTGCACTAAATGGAAATTGAAATAGAGAGCGCAAGCGCCTGGGAGCAGGACAGTAAATACTGGGTTAGTAATAGGGATTAATTACCAAAGGAAGATAATAATGTGTGAAGGTAATTAACAGTGAGAGCGCTCCAAATGTCAAACTGCTAGTGTGTGTTCAGTGTGTCATTGTATGTGTCAGTAAGTGTGAGGACGCATCACCGTGCGCAAAAATGACGGCCTCTATGATGAGTGTGTGTTCCATCAGCCCTGAAAACACACATGATGAATGTGACTGAAGTGTATCAGCCTCTCCGTGAACTTGCGTCAGCAGCGACACGCAAATGTGTAAAGAACTCAAAGTAACTCATATCTGAGACACATCAAAGAGAGAAAAGCATCATGCGCGCGCGCACACACACACACACACACACAACTACCAACACACTGCAGGCGAACGCAACAGACACACACAAATACAGGAAAGCAACTGATCGATTTGCACAAATTTAGTCTTTTGAAGATGGACACAAAGTGACCGTCATTGAGACGACCATAAGCACACCTGCTCACCCGCGAAATGAATGATTCTAACGTTAATCACAGGCAATCTGTATGAGAAATCATTACATCTCCACAAATCTGCCACCTTATCAAACATTCAGCGCTGTGAGGATTTCAAACCACTAAAGCACAAAGCACCGGCCGCGAGCGGGGACGCGCTTAACAAATCCCACTGTGCGCGTGTCGAATGTCGGATAGGAAGAAGAAAAAGAGCGATTGGATTTAATCACCTGTCATTTCCCGACTCACGGTGAGAAAAGCAGTCGCGACGGTGTCTTTGGATGCCATGACGTCCAGCGCCCTCTCCTCTTCCTTTCCTTATCAAGCAGGAGCAGCTATAATGCTCGCGCTCCCTCAGCCAATGCCTATAAACATATCATACTGAAGAGAGCCAGCGAGGGGAGGAGGAGGAGGGCATGAGAGAGGACTTCACACACAAGCGTGCATATATCTACGTAAAGCGATGAATTAATAATACAAACGCAAGGTTTGTGCCTGGATGGGAACATGACTTAAGTCCTTTTATCTTTTTGACTCGTATTAATAATATATGGACGTTCATGAGATAGATAGATAGATAGATAGACAAAGTGCACTTTGTAATATGTCAAATTGTCAAAAAAAATACAATTTAAATCACGTTTTAATATTTGTAATATTTTAACACGTTAAGTAGCCTATCTGATTTCAGTTTTAAGTTTATGTCTTATGAAATTGAAAGATAATACATTTGAAACGTACTAAACTGCAGCTTCTTCAATACACGTTTAATTACTTAAAGTATTTCTATACTATCCCTACCACTAAAACCTACCTTACTCATAATTTACCCTTAAAATCAGAAGGAAATGACAGATGAATAACAAGGGTGAAGCACCTCACTCTAGTTGTAAGGCTAAAATGGACATTTCCTGTAAACTTATCCCTCAGTTCTCATTGGTTGATTGAAATGTTGTTCAGGGTCAACAAGGTGAATCTTGGTACTTGCTGAAAAACGACATCCTCCAGATTGGTCCATAATAACAGGTAAAAAAAAAAAAAAAAACAGGCAGGAAATTTCTTGCACAATAATACATAATAAAATAATAGAGTAATATGCAAAAAAGATGCAAGTGTTCTTTTAACTATTGACACAATTCATTTTTAGCAAAATAACACTTTTAACTTGGGAAAACAGACCATAAATATTACACTGTACAAATTTTTGTCCAATCCAATGCTCATTATGATAAGTTCCTCCCCCAAGACCACTTGCAACTGACTAGCCTATAGGGCTATTAATAAAAACAACAACAACAACAAATCATCTAATACTGTAAGTCTTAGCCAAGCATCTCTATTCAACAGGATATACATCAGTGCAAGAGTGTATTATACAACAACTTACTCCAACAGCATCAAGAGTCATGCACCTTGTTAGCAGTAGGAGTGACAGACATCAGCATCTGCCTGCTGGGTAATTGCTAGGAGGTGTTTGTGCCTGTCGTTTCGAGTCTATACGGTGACTCACTGTTTAAAAACGGGTATTTATAGAGACTAGTGTCAGTGTCCTTGGCAGTGAGAGAAATGGTTTCTTTCATTATAGAGTATTTTAAAATCCCCGTCACTCATAAAAGGATAATACAGGCAGAAAATGATGTCTGTGATTGGACAGAACTGTAAATGGGCTCCCTCAGGACCATGGCACACTTTCTCTCTCTATGATGTTCGCTATTAGTGCCTATCCTTTCCCCTCCACACATTTCCTGCGCTTCTCTGTAGCTCTGGCATTGCTTGCTCTGCTGAAACCGTGTCTGCCCTACACTTACCCCTAGGCTGATTTTGTGTTTGGAAGGGTGGGTAGCAGGGGGAAGGGCAGGAGGCGACTGGCTTTGGTGTTGTCCCTTGTACCAAGCCTCTGGGCCTCTGTATATATCTGCTCAATGAGATGATGCGTGTGTGTGAGTACTGTATGTGCATTTGTGTGGTTTAAGGGGGAAAAAGAGATCATGTATGTCTAACTCTTGGAATAGTAGAAGAGTGAAGCCTGAAGGGCGCATGATAGAAGACACGTACTAATGCATAACGGAGAAATAAAATATAGACAGATAGTGGGAACAGGAACAGGCATAGTATGTGGATGTGGCGGATGGATTAGTTAGGATGACGGATTTCCATTGAGATTAGCAGATAGGTACAGCGCTTGCAACAAATTAGCATAAGGGGATGTGCAATAATTTCATAAATATTCAGAAGATGTTAAAAATTTTGCATTTCACTATAGTTTATAAAACAGTATATAAAATCAAACAATCAATAAACATGCAATGATTAATATAATACAAAACATGGATTTTTGTCTATTTGGTTATTTTCTGATAAACTTGAGCTGTTCATAATTACAGATGCTGATATAAATAGGCTGAATTCAAAACTTATCTAGTGCTGCCACCAAGTGTCTACATGCAAAAACCACATCCTTCCTCCAAATCCTAATGACTTAGTTTGAGAATATAATGCATTTCATGACAGCTGCATGTGTAAACAGTACAACTTACAAACTACCAAACTTAAACAGAGGAGAAAAAGATGTTTTGGTCTCATTTTTCAGAGAATCGCAAAGTTTCACGTAGGAACCATTCCCAGCCAGCCCGAACCCAGGATAAACAGGCTCTTTAAAAACAGTTTGGTGTTTATAAATGAGACTCATGTTGTCAGACACATTGTAAAATGCTAAAATTCCAGCCCTGTAGTCCAAATACACTCCTATTTTGGAGCCATATGATTGAAACTTCGAAAATGTTATCTTATTGTCATGCCAAAATTCTACATGGGCACGTTTACAGCGTAGTCCCCATGACTGGGCATTTCTCCCAAAAAGTACACGCTGCTTGCCTTTTCTACAGATCCCTTGGTAGGATACAGCAATGCAAATCCAAGTGCCCCCGCCAATCTCCACTTCCCAATATTTAGGGGACCCTCTCAGACCTTTGTTGCACAGGATCTGTACCCTGCAGTTAAATCTCTGAGTGTTTTCAGGATAGTCTTGAAGCAGGTGCGAGGCCTTCACCTCCTTGTTTTCATTCCTCAAGATGAGACTTTCATGTGCTGAGTTGGTGTTGAAAGTGAGTTTTGTTGCAACTGAGATAGATAGATAGACATATGAAATTATGCAATTTTAGTACACCAAACATTAAGAAGTATGCTGCATTGACAATCAGAAAATAAAACGCTTTTGTGTGTTCAGTTCTATACTGGAAACTTACACTTTAGAAACTCCTCTTGTGTCTTAGGTGGTGGTGATCTTACGATTCTAGTGCTTGCCACTGCAAAGAAAAATAGTTAAAGCATTACTCCACCCCAAATGAAAATTGACACACTGGTGCGCTGTTTTCGTTCAGGATTAAAGTGTAAATACACAAAGAAGATGTATGCTTGTGTCGCAGCTGACACAGAAGTGCATACGCTGTTTGCAGTTTAATTTACTTGGCAGTCAATGGGACAGTCACAAGCCTCCTGGTTTTCATCCAAACAAAGCTGGTTTGGAAACACATGGGTATGATTAATGACAAAACTTTTATTTTGGAGTGAAGTAACCCTTTAAGGTGATTTGCAGACATACAGTAGGGTGCTTCTAACCATGATTAGTTCACTTCCATAAAAAAAAAATCCTTATAATTTGTTCATACTCTTGTCATCCAAGATGTTAATGTCTTTTTTTCTTCATTTTAAAAGAAATTAGTTTTTCAGTCTACCCTACCTTTTTAAACTGAAGTACTCTGACATGATAACATTATGTGTGAAGTCGTGGACGCGCGTCACAGAGTTAGTGCATTTGGGGTGAAAAAAGTATATATTTTTATTTTTATAAAATAACTGATTGTTCCTCTAGATAAGACCCTTAATGCTCAGCTGGGATCATTATAGAGCCCTTTGAAGCCCGTTGTCTACCATATAGTCCACTGTATGGAGAAAAATCCTGGAATGTTTTTCTCAAAAGATTTTTATTTCTTTGTGACTGAAGAAAGAAAGATATGAACATTTTTGGTGACATGAGGTGATTAAATTATCAGGACATTTCTATTCTGGAAGTGAACTAATTTAATTGAAAAGCTGATTACTAGTGAGGCTGTGTCCTTTTGAAGCTTCCATGCTAGAGTCCTTCTCAGCATTAAACACTAGAATGTAGCCTTTCAAATGAGAAGTACCCATAATATAATCATGAAATATATTTTAATTAAAACTTCTACTAACCTTTTCTAGAAATCATTAATAAACTCGATTTGCTGGTCGTGTTTAGCTTTTCTATTAGTTCATTGACCGCCATGGAATCACGCTCAAAAGAATTGTATGGATGCACAAGAAAGACGAATGGTTTTTTATACTCAGTCATTGAGGGCAGAGACACAGTGCTCTGTAAAGAGAGAGAGAGAGAGAGAGAGAAAGAAAACACACAATGAATGTGACTTGATCTTTTACCTGAGGATTTTACTAGAAAATTCAACATCTATTTCTGTTTCACAGCCATTCTCAATCACTGTACCTCTAGAAATTGAACATCAGTGTTTGAATGAGAGAGCAGCTGCAGGCGTTGTAGATTGCCATCTAAGGACCTCATATGACTGATCTCCTGCTGTAGAGTCTTTATGAATCCTTCAGCTTCCTTCACTGCAAAATTTTTCTGTACTTGGATCAGCTCCGTCACTTTGCTTTGATTGTCCTTCATAGACTGGATCAGCTCTGTGAAGCTCTTCTCATTCTTCTCCAGTGCCTTAATTGCTGAAGCCTAAAAATGAAGAGAGAGCAGAGTGGACGTCTTTAGCTATGCAAGCAATACAATACCATTAAAAATGAAGACAATTTCAATGCGTAGATAAATGCCCTCTAACCTTGAAAAGCTCCACAGCTTGCTTTAGCTCTTGCACATCTTTCTCCTTAGCTTCAATTATGTCAATGGTCCGCTTCTGCAACTCCCCCAACTTAATCTGATTGATGATTAGTGAATGATTAGTTTAATTGCAGATCAACTCAGTAACTTTTATTGGCAGTGACAGTACAGAAAAAAATGAAATGGGCAGAGTCAAATTCATTCCACCCATATAAGTAATGTGTCCAGTGTGCTAACCACTGGTAATAAGTTGGTAGCTGGACATTTTTAGATGATCAGTCTTACTTAGTAAACACGTCTGTTGGATTCCAAAATCGAAAAAAATAAATCTCTTTAAGAAAATATTGAGTAAAAATATGTATGTTTATCTCAGTAGCTATAATTGAATTGTATATCACTTTATTAGAAATTTCCAAACTATTAAAAAAATAAAATACAGCAACACAACTGTTACTGCCATCAATAATTCTAAAAATAAAAATAAATACAATATTACTGTTCTTACTGTATTTACACAATTTCTAAACAATAAAATTTCTACCTTTGTGAATTCATTCAACTATTCTGGGTGTGGTTTAATCCTTGGAATCCAGGGAAACCAATAGGCTAATTAATACAATTCATTGCTAAAGGGAAAGTTAAGAGAAATATCCAGTGTATATAGTTTGTTTTTCTTTTTTGTTGTTTAAGCAACACCCATCACAAAATATTGCATTATAGCCCTCACTGGTCACATCGCTCTCCATTTATAGTAACGGTCCCTTTAAACCAACATCAGCTTACCACCACTAAACCCTGAGCCCTGGTCCAGACTTCTGATAATGATATTTTGCATTACAAATCACATTTCTGACCTGTTTATTGGCCACTTCCTCTTCCACTGAGATGACATTATGACCTCTGTGTTTCTCAGTAATGCACAGGTGACAGATGCACAGCTGGTCTGTGCGGCAGTAAACAAACAGTGTTTTGCCATGATCAGGGCAGATATTCTCCCTCAACACTGCATTCGGCTCCACAAGCCTGTGCCTCTTTCCCACGTGCAAAGAGTTATGCATGAAAAGATGATCCTCACAGTATGATGCCTCACACTCCATACAAGTCTGTTCGGCTTTGCGCTTCTTTCCTATGCATGCATGACACTCGACATCTGTGGATCCACTTGAATGAAGAGCTGGAGCTGTTTCCTCCATGATTGTGGATGTGCTAGCACTGGCAGTACTTGACTGAGTTTCGTTTCCTTGTAAGTATGATTATGGGACTGGCAATGCAGAATTTCAATTTTAAGGATAAGGGTGTGGTTTCAACCCGGGAGCCAGATAGGAATGACTCATAGGACTGCTATTAACAAAACCACTGAAAGAAGCCAAACACTATCCTTTTATAATGAATAAATCTGATCTAACACTCAAATTAACACACAAACACCAAAAACTCTTTTATACCAACAACTCTCATTTTCCCCTATGCTCAGGGAATGAAGACCAGAAGACAATGTTCAGTTTTCGAATCAATATATGTAACATATTTGCTTATAAATTAATTTTGTTTGTTATTTGCTTTAGTTGAACTGCCCTTAGGCCAAACAACATTGAATTGCAGGAATTCAAACAAGGCTGCTGGTGAAACCCAATGACAATATAAGATATTCCTCCCATGAACTGAGTGCAAAATCAAATGCTAAAATAGATTTACTGCATACTAAATTATTTAATGCATACTTAATTTTAAACAGAACTGAAATAAGCAAATAAAAAAGTAGTCCTTAAAGGCAAAATTTGTAAGTTTTCGCCACTAGTTTAAGTAAATTTTATGCCTGATACCTGTTGAAATAATTCAGTCTTCAGATGCTAATCATGACGCTGATGCTGCGGGTTGATGAATTCATATCTGCATGAAGTGTGATGCTGTGAACGAATCTGCATCAATCCGTGAAAACAAAAACATAAGAATTATCTAAATGTAAAAACAAAAAAAAAATATATATATATATATATATATATATATATATAAATGGGCATATAATACATATTATTACTGTTTATTGTAAACTACTTTTAACAGATTTATTATTCTGGCATCCCACTGCACAACACGACATTACCCCGATTGTCTTTTGCAACCAACATTTTTTTTTCAATTTATGAATTATTTTTCTCACTAATTTATCTTCTGTCTGCCTATACGAATTGCATTTGCTTTCAATGTATTTAAAATTTTGTTTACAATAGGCAGCTGTCCTACCAACCCCACATCTGTAAAATGGAGATATGCCATTAAATACAGAGATGAAATGTGTATATAACATATATATATATACAAATAACATTAAGAAATATTTTGTTATAAAAATTTTGAGTCAGGTCGTGTACTAGTAGTTTCACCAGATCAGCACTAGATGTCATCATCACCTGCTGGGGTTTTGGGACTGGTATATTTCACCTTCGACTGCAATGGCTCGTCATCTAATTGAATATTTTCACTATCTTTGCAAATCCTTGCTTGAGTGCCACTGCAATTACAAACAGACTTATTTTGACAGACCTTCCTTTTATTTAAGAGTTGACCATTTTGCTAGATCTGATCAAATTTGAAGAACCCTGCTAAAAAAAAAAATCAATGGAAGCCCAGTAGAAACCATCACAGAAATTATAATGGTTTCTATTAAATTACCATTAGGAACCATGAACTTTTTCCAGTAAAACCATTACAAACCATTACAAAATTTTGTTTTGGGCATTTTTCCAATAGGATTTAATGTCCCACCAATAATCCATCACATACCAGTAGTCAAAATTAAATGTCCTCTCATATCCCTGTCATATGTCTCCCCCATTACTATCCAGCAATCTTTCATCACGGTTCACTTATCTTTGGTTTCATTTTCATGTGGCTTATCATTGCTCATATCTCCATTCATTAATGTTTTGATCTTGGTGAATGTGTATGTGCTGCTGAATCATGTAAAACAATCAGATGTTCTTTTCTTCATATATCACAATGAAAGCTAGTTTTTAAGCTTCTTTATCCTACATATATTCTACTGGGAATGTGAAACCCCTGGAGCTATAGACATCTAACAAAAATCCTGACACCTGGTTAAAAAGTTATTGCAAAAGTTTCTCATAACAGCTAGCGTCTGTTGTTTTGCTGATGACATTTGCATTGTGATTTTATCTTATGCAACAACATTCAATATTTTAGGTCTATCCAAATACTTTACGAAGTTTCTAATTTGGATATCGTGGTTTACAGCAATAATGGATTGCGTCATGACTGATGCCTGTTCCCCCGCATATTTACTGTAAACAAGAATCACTTCCTTGTGTTTCTGAACTAACCATCTGTCACTCTGTACAGTGTTGGACTGTTAATATAAAAGCTAATTCTTTCTTACCACATACATATAACTGTGAATTAAAGGAATTAAGAAATTAGCTAAATATAATTGTCACTTATACAAATTTTCATTTCTGTTTCCTCTATTTGAACCTTACTTCAAAAATGCTACAGTTCTGGTTTTTCCCCCTTTGACGTTGTGGAATAAAGGTGAAACTATTTGTAAAATGTTTCAACTTCTGCTACACCACTGTGGAGGTAGGTTGGCTGCCTTGTTATGCTTTATCACCATTATTATTATTGCAACTGTAATTCAATTAAATTTGCAGTGCTATATAGAATATCTTGTTCTAGAGAACTGATTCTGAAAATAGAATTTCAGATTTCCAAAAAATATTGTAATTTCAAATACTCATAATCGAACCATAGTTAATTTTTATTGATTACATTATTATATATTATTCACACAATCACAATAACAACAAATGGAGTAACAAATGAAAAATGTGTATTTTCAATATGGTACAAGATTATCCTATTTAAGTCAATGTGATGAGCATGTTAGGTCAACAGTTCTAAAAGTAGTCTGATTATGTTACAGTTACATTACATTATGTTACAGTTTTTGTCATGTAATTTGGAATCAGTCATGGACTACAGCTGTAATCTACCCAGGTCTTTATATGTGTATATATATTATATATATACCCTGCCCTCCAAAAGTTTGGAAACATCCCAGGCAAATACTGTACATTAAAGTAACTTGACATTATAATTGAAGACCAGCAATAATAATTTTGGTTTTGATTACATAATGATGGCAATATACATGTCAAAGTTGAGCTACTTTGGGAGGAACTGGACCGTGATGTCCGTAAGAAATGTCCAAACAGTGTGAATCATCATTGGGCAATCCTTCAGAAGGCTTGGAGTAATATATGAAGTTAATGTTTGAATAAACTGACAGCTCGGATGCCCAGGTTATACAGAGCTGGAATGGCTAGATATTTTGATGAATTGAAAAGTATTTTCTATGTATAAGCTGTTCATGTAATAAAATATGTTTTTATTAAGAAAAATATCATACAGTCTTGAAAAGTTTTCATTTTGGAATTATCCCTTTAAGCCAAAACCACAAAACTAACTCATGTACTGCAACATGTATCTGAAGGTTTGTTTACCAGGCAAGAATACAATATCGTGGGAATACAGCAGCAAGATGATTCGGACGTCTGTGATTGGGACGTCTTCTTGTTCTTGCTGTGTGTGCCCTGAGTGTTTCTGTGATGACATTCAAACAAACTGGCACAGAGGCAGACAATCCTACATAATGTATCATGGCACTACAATGCTGAATGCGATGAGGATCATGACCGAGGGCTTCTCTCCTTCTTTTGATGGCATGCTGGGACCAGGGGTCTATGTTACTCGAAGCTTTGAAAAAGCCTCCCGTTACCCTCTGCATTCAAATGGGGATATGCTTGCTGTTCTCAGACTCAGAGTAAGAGTGGGAAGGGTGAAGAAAATCGACTACCAAGGTCATCCTTTACAGAAGACCTGGCATGAACATGGATATGACACAGCGTGGGTTCCTCCTAACTGTGGCATGGTGAACAGTGGCCTAGAGGAGAACTGTGTTTATGATCCGAGCCAAATCACAGTGCTGGATGTCATTCCAAACCTCAGAATCTGGTAGATTCTGCTTGTTTTTAATATCAAACAGAAAAGTTGTACTTAACTCCTTAAGTTATTTGTTTGATGTTCACCCTAGCTGTACTCCAGCTTTTTTTTTTCTTCTTCTTTTTTTTCCCCTCTAGTCTAGATGTAGATGTTATTTTTACACTGCTTTTTTTTTTTTTTTTTACATAAAATATATATGCAATTTTTGTCAGTTTTAACAATTAACTTTAACTTGCATTTGAATAATCTCATGTTGAGAAATAGGTGATAAAATGTAAGAAAAAAATGTGTGGTCAAGGGGATTTTTTCATATTCTTATTTGACATTCAATATCACACAAAAGAAATAAAAATTATTTTTTAGTGATGCTCCCCAACATGTTTGCTGTATGTGTTTTGTGGTAACACTTCTCTTAGCCCCTGACAGTTGAAATTATTGTTTTGAATTTAAAGTAATGCCTCCCTCAAGTTTAGTCCCCAAAAACATTGTTTTAACTTGTTTTATTCTACTCTGAGATCTTCCAAATGACATGATGCATTCAAGTTGTAATATGTTTCTGACATATTAAGAGTACATAACACAAAAAAACATATTTTGTAAATAATGATTTGTGTGTGTGTTATATATAAAAATACCACAAGGTAGCATCAGGTAGCTAGTTAGTCCTTTTTGGTATGAGGATCCATAACTCACCTGTGAAGTCAGTTTAATGGAAAAAGAAAAAGAAAACATGCTGTAATGTAAATGCACACAAGCTCGATGCTGGTCATCTGAATCATGTGTGAGTAATAACATTGGCATGCAAAATATCATGAAGGCTTTAGTTTAGAACAGCTGATTTATGAAATGGAGTTCAGTCAGTTTGAAGGGATTCTAACAGTGAACCTTCCTTCTGACAAAACGTATGATTCATGTCACATTCGCAGTTTGAAAGGAATCTTACAACATTCTACTAATTCACCCAAAACTTTTTCAACATGACCCCCCAGTCTTGAATAAACAACATTCTGAATATAGGCCTACTTTTAATTTATTTGAATAAACAATGAAAGTAGGGTATACCAGCCAACCCAGGTGTCTCGATACACTCTCAAAATCTTCTGTGTGTGTCATTTCAAATAAGCATTCTGCTCTTTGCCAGCAGGAATGAGAATTCAAGCCAAGAGACAATCTCGTCTGACCAGATTTTTTTCTAAGGTCAAGTAAACAGATTTGCTCTTACTGTAGATCTGTCACTTCTCTGACTGGTTTAGTTTGCATCACACTTCATTGCTAATAATCAATTGCATTTAGGGCAATAAAATGTTTCCGTATCTGTGTAAACTAAATTTGTTCAAAAAAAAGAATCTGAACCAATCTGACAGCCTGTTACGAACAGGTCACCATAAACTAAATAGCACTTATAAGAAATGTGGCGTCTTACAGTATGTTAGAGTAGTTTATCCTTAACCCCCTCCCCTCCCCTCATGTGGATGTGTGGATCCACCCAAATTATAAACTAAAAGTGAAACCACCAAAGTTCTTTTAAATAGCGTTGTACTTTTTCTAGAGACTATTCTTGGCAAAACACTCTTGAAAGAAGCGTTCATCTTAGAGACTATTAGCGACAAAAGACTC
>JAUMHE010000043.1:14618692-14628735 GCA_032359235.1 Enteromius mattozi | reverse complement strand
GGTTATGACACTGCCTGGGTCCCTGCAGACTGTGGAATGGTACCCAGTGGATTAGAAGAAGACTGTGTTTATGATCCAAACCGCATCAAGGTTCTAGACATTACTGTAAACCGAAGGAGCTACTAGAATTATTTTGACACATACATTTTTTAGTTACTAAATGCTCTTCCACTGAAGCTTGCAAGATGCTTCATTCGTAAAAATCAGTAATTGAATCAATAATTTAGAAGTAAAATTATAAAACGCTTCTGCATGACTAACTAGATAAGTCACATGTGAGTCACACGGATTTCAGGTAAATTGCCACAGCTTTACATGGGTTTCCCATCTGCATACCGTACATACTCAACACAGTTGTGATAAAGGTGAAACCTTAGTGAGGAGTTCCTCGTCTTAAGAGGTTTTAATGCTTATTATTTAAACATCAAAGCAAATTGTGAAAAGATAGTAATACTTTAGTATACGGACGTATTTTAAGTCAATAGTGCACAGTTTAGTTGCAGTACAAAATCACAAAAACACATCTTTTACTTTTAGTACACAACCTACTGTGAACTGTACTACAATGGAACCTACTACTAGCTATGTTAGCTATATAAACCCATTTATTAGGTATATACTTTCTGTATTTCTATCCCACAGTATTTATACAGCATGTTTTAATTCAAACTATTGTTTTGCATTTTTCTCTTGCTGAATTCCTTGTCCTTAATCATACTGCCATATGCAACCAACAAAGAGAAACCATCCCTAAGGCAAAACGAAACTTGTTTTTTTCTTGTAAACAATGTACAGGTTCTCTTTCAGTGTGACATGTACCTATGGCATGGCTTTTTTGTTTGCACACTCATTATTTAAAGCCTGTAAAACCCTTTTTTGTGTGTTGGTGGCCTTATTATGTCTGATATTGGTTTATTGGTACTGTACGGTTTTCAGTGTTTATAAACAGCATGTAGAGATGTGAAATAGAGCCATAGATATAGTCTACACTGTTTTTACAAGGCTCTTTGTATGGTATATGCTATTATACTTCTAAGTATTGTAAAATAGTAAAAAAAATTTAACTTAGGTGTACATGACTTTCATCTTTCAGACAAATACAATCAGAGTTGTATTTTTGAAAAAAATGTCCTGACTCTTCCGAGCTTTATATTGGCATTGAACAGTGGTTGAGATTTTGAAGCAAAATAAAGTGCATAAAGCGGCTCCGGGGACTGAATAAAGGCCTTCTGAAGTGAATCGATAAAACCTCTTAGGATGGCTTGAGGGTGTCAGGGTGAGTATATTATGGGCTAATTTTAATTTTTGGATGAACTATGCCTTTAAGGCTTGGATCATTGGTAAATCATATTTAATCTGATTCAAACCCCTTATTCTGATTAATTATTCGGATTTATTCAAACAATGTCTGAATCCCCCTCTGTGCTACTTTGTCTCTCAGTAAAAACAAGTCTCGAAGGGATAGTTCACCCAAAAACAACCTCATTGTCGTTCCAAACCTGCAAGCAATTCACAACAATGCGACTGCAGCAGCATCAAAAACACGAAATCTTGGACTGCTTTTTCTTATTGTGTCCATAAGATGGCAGCACTATCTAAAAAAAATCAACAATGTCTATCGTTATCTAATATCATTATTATTTAAATTTAAATGTACATTTTGTCAATATCTGAATATCTCTGTGTCATGTGTTTTGTTACTCTTACCAATCTTCAACCTAGATACCCTTCACTACTCCTAAATGGATTTTCTGCCAGCTTACTCTTTGGGAGATCGAACATTAATTAAGATTGTTAATGAAGATTTCATTTACCAAACTTGAACACATAGCACAACACAACACAATCTGCCAGTCCAGTTTCTACAGACAACACACAAACACTCTCACACAGGATGCCAGGAGAGCCATGGAGAACATCAAAGAGAATTAGGGAATATTTTCTGTAGCTAGTTGCTATAGTGCTAACAAGCATTCATTTTCTTTGCTGAATAAATAGAGACATACCATGTAGTTATATTGTTTATATGATGGTTTACAAAGGTATATAAGTGAAGTGAAGTGAAGTGAAGTGAAGTAACTTGTGACCAGGTATGGTGACCCATACTTGGAATCTGTGCTCTGCATTTAACCCATCCAACGTGCACACACACAGCAGTGAAAAGTGAACACACACACACTATGAACACACACCCGGAGCAGTGGGCAGCCATTGCTGCGGCGCCCAGGGAGCATAATATGAGATAATATGAAGGTAACATCAGTGATTTGGAGCAGTAAGCACCAAATCTACTCATTGTGGTTGTCAGTGTGGTGCTGCTTTTCCATAAAACTCAATAAATAAGTTAAAACTTACATTTTTAACAATACTTTTGCGCTCTGCCAAAAAAAAAAAAAAGAATAAAAAATAGTTGCACATCTGAAAATTGAATATTTTCCTTCCTGAAGGAATCATTGTTGTTGAATGAATCTGTTTCGTAAATGATTTAATGACTCGTTGACAGCCACTTGTTTTTTTCCTAAATGAATCAGTGTTTTGAATGAACCAGTAAGAAATGATTCAAAGACTGAGTCATATTGTAAATCCATGCACTTGTTTAGACTCTGAATCTGTAGATCAAAAGATTCGGTGGTTCACCTTTAGGTACAATTTTGTACCCCACTACAAATGGAGATAAACTACAGTTAAAGACAAATAACACACACACTTATAATGGTAGAAATTTGCCATTGACTTAATTACTTTATAAAAACTTGTTCACATTTTCGTTCGTATATGTTCATAAAACAGTTTCCTCATAGGTCCTGTTGGCTGGTCAATGCAATGTTTTACCATGCTTATAAATGTTAAAACCACCTGACCCCCATATATAAAAGTTGGTTTGCTGTAATATTGCTAACTATGGCATATACACCTCCAGTCTTCATGGGACCTCCATGTCTCTTTCAACCCGGTCTCAGTGGGCCAGATATTTAGTGGTCTAATTATCAAGGTTGGTGGGCATTTTCACCTTGCTGGCTCAGAGAAGGCAGGGGGGGTGGAAAATGCAAAACCGAGAAACACTTCAAGTTAGCATAGGCTTACATCTTCCAGATGTCTTGTGGTTGAGCTGCACACTAATGATCTATAGCTCCATTCTGAGTCGTGCAGGATTGTAGGGCAACCCACCAAATGAATCTTTAATGAGGACATTTTGCAGTGAATTAATGTATTAATGGTAAGTTATTTTTATTCTTATCATTAATGGCATACTTCTGTGCTCCATGTGTTCTGTGAGAAATGTTTTCCTGTCTATGAAAACAAAAAAAACCTAAATCTTCTGACACTACTTTTAGAAACAACCCATCTGTGGTATCACTGCTTCACAAAACATGCCCAGAAGTGATTTTATTTGTTTGCATAAGAAAAGTGAGAATTTTTTTTTGTTTGTTTAAGCTAAAAACTCTACACTTTTTTCTGTATGTGCACGTGTGAAGTTCTCACACCCTGCCTATTTAAATATACAGCGCATTGCGTAATAACCTGCATCAATTTATTATGTAACTCAAGGACAGAGCGTGCATTCATAATCACACTTTTTGCAAATCATTTCGAATCCCTCTCCTGCTCTAAGTGAATTTTGAAGCAATCACACTCTCTCTTTGTCTGTCTCATTCAAGTCTACTATTTCCTACGTCAAGCTTCGCAAACGTAATTAAACCAAATTTAATCTAACAGGATATGCGCAGGAGCTCATGAATAATTAACCAGCCTCGAATCAAAAAGGTGGCAGTGGCTTGTTTATTTGCAGGCACTTGTGGGTATAAGCTAGCTGAAACACAATCACACACATAGACACACACACACACATATTGCAGGATTGAAGTGAACGATAAGCAGGGTTGACTCGCAGGTGCAGTGGTTTGAAACGACCTTATTTTCCCCACTTTCATCAGATGAACTAAGGCTTGTCAGGCCCACTAATAAATCCCACGCATTTTATGTAATCCAGACTTCAGATAGAGCGAATTTCAAGGTGAACCTCGCGGTAAACTTTTGTCTGCGTTAAAGTGCAATTTAAACTCTCAGTTTCCATTCTTGACCTTGAGTTGTAAGTCTGTCTAACAGCCTGGGAGTAAGTAGACTAGACATTGTGTTTACTCCTTGCCAACTCTGTCCCTGTTTGAAGAGCCTCTATGGACATCTCCAAAGCCAGCACTTACATTTACTCAGCAGAGACAAACACAGACTAGAAGACACATGCAAGAGCCAAAAGTCAATCCAGTTAAGAGCTTCTTTACAAAAAAAAAGAGCTTATACACATAAGGTCGCACACACATCACCTCAAAACATACTGTCTTTATTCAAATTTACAAAAAGAAAAGGAAAAAATACAACAGAATAAATACATTTTTAGTACACACCATCGTGAGATCTCAGTACCAACAGGGCCCACATGGGGCCACATCAATGCAGTCCAATAAGAAGGCAGAAACCAGGATGAATGCAGTAACTCCACACCCAGTTTACAACTGACCTAAAAAAATAGGCAATGACATATGAAGGATTAAATTCTTAAACCATTAAGGCCGGTTTACACCAAGAGCAGTAACTACTGCGATTACATAATTGGTTTAATTCTATAAGAATAGGGAAGTCCATACGACAACTATAATAATAACGACAGAGGAACAATATCATTGGAATCACTTTCAAAATGATTTTTTCCAAAACACTGACAGCCAATCGGAGTAGCTTGAGCAGCTCGGTTTACAGAACATGCATTGGTGTGCATCTAATGCTATCTAATAGCTAACACTCTTGGTGTGAATAGGCCTTTAGTCCTAATCAAATTAGCTCCAGGGGATCTGTTTTTCTTTAATCATTTGTTTGTACGATTCATTTAATCGTACAATAATATAGACATTAATATATCTTATAACCTTTTTAGGCTCACATTTTTGAGAAAGAATGACATTTCTTGGATTGCTTGGCAAGGTGCGTGTGTGTTCGTACTGCATGAGGCACCCTGTACACTCTTAAAAATAAAGGTGCTCAATGCCATACAAGAACCTTTTTTGTCTAAATGGTTCTATAAAGAACCTTTAACATCTGAAGAACCTTTCTGTTTCACAAAAGGTTCTTTGTGGTGAAACAAGGTTCTACAGATTATAAAAAGGTAAGAAAGAGATGGTTCTTTAAAGAACCTTTGACTAAATGGCTCTTTTTGAAACCAAAAATTGTTCTTCTATGGTATCGCTGTAAAGAACCTTTTGAAGCACCTTTATTTTTAATGATGCGAATGATTGTGCAGTGATACAGTGGTTCTGGTTCAGTCCAGTCACAGTGAGTCCTTGTGGCCACAGACAGTGTTCGATATTGTGGATATCAATGCAGAGTGCGAGCTCAACCCAGAAAAAGGACTTCACATATATTTATTTGGAGCTCCTGCATTCAATTCAAGTAAAAATAAAAGTTCTGTTCGGGAAGAGCAACACATCTAACATTGTACTGTGGCAGGGTTTACTCTGCTTCAGTCAATTCCGTGTCTTCCAGTTATATCCTGTGGATTTCGATGTGGGATTATATATAATCTTCTCCTCAGTTTTCATTTTATTATCTTTTTTTGTTACTTGAAGACTACAGTACTGTTGTCACTTTTCACAATGGCATTCAGTGATATTTACATTTAAATGCATTTACATAGAACATCTTTTCATGTTTTTTTTCCCTTCAATAAAAAAACAACAACAACATTTGTAATCTATTTTCGAACATCATGTATAAAAGTGCATTCTAGCTGAAGCAGACCTGTCAGCTCTCATAAATCTTCTTGACTTTTTAAATGTGGATTTTTTCTAGTAATGATTGTTTGTGCATATGTTTTGCACAATTTTAGCATCAGTACATTTTAATTTTGTCATCTTTTTTTTTCTTGAGTAACTTTGTATACAATCTGTTCTTGGCAAAAATGTGAGTCATTTTGAACCCTGACAACGTGACATCCGCAAAGCAGAATTTCCAAGCAGGGTTTAAAATTGATGCGTGTTTGTATTCGTCTGTGTGTATGTGTAAACACCAAGAATCTTTGTGCAGACACTTATTCAGGACTTTACTGTAATATTCAGTGCTTTCTTTTGAATAATTCAGTTATCTTGCTTTTGTGAATGTATAAACAATTTCTGTACAAATAGTAATTTTCCTACTCTCTCGTGTGTTGCCGTAACTTTTCATCTGTGTTATTCTGGCCTTGCGTTTCTCATTCCCGCATGGTGCCATTGTCTTGCTCACTGCCATGAAAAATCAGAGTTGAAATCTCGTTCTTTCTCTTTTGTAATTAAATGTGATCTGGAATACAGTGAACTTTGCTTTTCGCTTACTGCCAAACACACTTAAGGAATGTTAAATGCTGGCTAAAGAAACACGGCTCTGTGCTCACACATCAGCTTTTCAGCACTTATTGCTTCAAATTGCATCAATCACTCTCTCCACTGCCTTTGCTCTCTCTGTTCATTTTTCCCTGTCTTCCCTTATTACCTTTCCCCTTCGTCTCTCCCTCCTTACCCTTCACTTTTCATTATTCCAGCTCTTGTTGCCTTTTAATCACTGTCCCACCCAACCCCTCTCCTTCTCGCTCTCTCAGACATTTGCCTGCTCCTCGTCTCCAGACTGGTCCTCCTTCTCTTCCCATTCCCTATCCTTGTGCTTTTTGCTGGCTTCTGCTTCTCCATCTTTATCTTCTCCACTCTCCTTTTCCCTTTCCCTAAAAAGCTGGGCTAATTTCTGGAATTGTGGGCCCCAATCTTCCAGACCTGATCCCCACACCTCCTTCTCGGCGTCTTTGCCTCCCTCGCTGTCCAGGGAGCTGAGGGACCCGGCACGGGAGCCTGTGCCTTCCAGGCCATACACCTGCACCGAGTCGTACGGCGGCTGCGAGGGGTCGAAGGTCACCTGCGCAAGGCGCAAACGCAGAAACTCTCCAACCCTTAGGGCGAGAGAGTGAGGACCTCCGACAGGCGCTCCTCTTCCTGTCCCCTCAGGTGCTGAGGGCCATGCTCCGCCATAACCTAGGATGCCCCCAAAAGCCCCCCGGCCCTGGCCAGGATACGGAAGCAGCTGAGGCGTCATATCCCTCCTGCCCAGTGAGTACCCGGTTATCCCCACCCGTTCGTGCCAGTCTCCTATGAACCCGCCACCTTCCGGATACATCCCAGCGCTCAGCGGAATGCTGCCCTCTCTCTCTGGCCTTCCCACCACAAATCCACTCCTCATCTCCAGCCCGCCTCGTCCTAGAGTCCCTGGGTAGTCCCTCTGCTGCTCCCCCTGCAGGATAGTGGCATAATTGCTGCTGACCGACTGCATTTCTGTGCTTCCACCGGGAGCGTCAGCCACCCCAGGGTGGTTGGACTCGGCAGGCCCAGCGCCGCCTCTACTTAATGAAAGACTGCTCCGTGAGGAGTGCCGCCCAGCTCGGGGGAGCGTGGCAGAGTCACACACCCAGCCGCCAGTGGGGCCTGGCCCAGCGACCGAGCCGGAACGGGTCAACACCAGCTCGCGCTCACGGGGGGCCGTGTCCGGCTGGACCTGTAGGGGACGGGGAGGAGCAGGAGGGTTAGAGCGGGAGGTACGGATGAGCTTATTCTTCTGTTATTCAGCAGAGGGATGCGTGTGAGAGAGAGACAGGATTGTTAAGAAAGGGACGAGAAAGCAGAAGATATTTCACAATGAGCAGGTGGAAACACAGAAAAATGTGATAACAATGAAGTGAGACAGCAAAGTGTTAGCGAGTAGAGGAAATAAGTGACAAAGTCGGACAGATGGAGAGGGAGAAACAGTTGACAATAGCTGAACCAGGTTAATTGAGCTCTAAAAAGAGCTAACGCTGCACTGTGAGATGAGGATGAGGAGGAAGAGAGACAGCGAGAGACAATGTGAAAATAAACTATTATCATCAACCTGTTTGGCGCCTACAACAAAAAAAACTAGCCTGCCGACTATCTAGGGATGCGCAAAACAACATATTTTCACACATGGGATGTGTTCTCCTCACTTTCAATAAAAAAAATATTAGTCCCTTTCAGTGAGTAAACACGTCTGCATTTAAATGTGTGTATGTGTGAAATCAGACATTAAAATTTACTAGATGGACTCTTAAGATGCGTGACGGTATGCATGAATTTCCATGATGGCAAATAAGGCACAACATATTTTGTTGCACATCAAAATTGTACAATTTATTAATGACATGCAGCTTTCTGCAGTTTTGAATTCACGCTTTTTCAGCATCTGTGTGTGACAACTTTCACAGCGAAACACACATCGTGAAATGAATATTAATAACAATTGCGCAGTTGTTTCCCAATCTCCTGTTCAATGAATGTTTATTAGACATAATACCTTAATACTGATTCGATGCCATTGGGGTGTGACTGAGAAGAGAGTCTGTGAATTAAAATTAGCCATACTTTCTTTTTTTACTAGGCCCTGTCTTTATTTTCGGTTTACTAAAGCTGTTTATGTGATTCAGCCAAAATAGTGTTTTTTTAATTGTCTTGTCAGTATTGCTGTTCGTTTGAAAGTACATTAATTATTTAACAATTAATTTACAGGCTTCGTAGAATTAAATAAACAAATTTGGTTTTACCCCAAATACTGGTTAGAAAAGCAACTTTGCTATTCTGAACATGGTGATTCTAAGCTTCTTAAATAAATAATAAAGATATATGTTATTTTACCCAATCCAGATCCTGGTTTTGACTTTGAGTCTGCTGGGCATCGCTGCTTGCATCATCCTTTGAGTCATTTTTCCTTGGCGTTCCTCCCTCAGATGCGGTGGCTCCTTCTTGAGAAGCTGGCCCTTCTTTAGAGCCATGACCGGTGTCTGCTGTTGGCACGTAAATAGCCCCGGGCTCCAGAGGGCCAACCACAGCTGCCTGGTTTTGAATGACTAGAGAGTGGTCTGGTTGATTCCCAGGTAAGCGGTAAGCCAGCTCAGATATGCCGGGCTCATAGGGGCCCTGTGAGCGACGCAGCACTGGGAGGGTGTGGCTGCTGTAGCAAAACCGCCCATATAGAGTGGCTCCTTGACTGTTGTACTGCCCCGGGTCCACCACTCCAGCCTGAGCCCAGCTGCTATACGCTCGAGCTTTTTCCTGACTGTGCTGTGAATACCGTCTGAGGATACACAGAATATATCATAAAAGGACGTTTTATGCAGATAAAATAAAATAGAAAATAAATGGTAGCACCACAAAACTAGCCCATATATGACTTGTACAGGATATTTCAAATTCTCTGAAGTCACATAAAATTGAAAGGTTATTCACATAATGACAGATTGTGAGGTTTGCAAAGACTTTAGGTTTTTAGTTACAGTATATTGTTTAATTATGCTTTACTTGTATGTTTTTCTCAAGTTTGTGTGCAGCCTCAGGAGAAGTAATGTGATAAATACGATAACGCTTCAGATGGTGTGGTTTGCTGGGAGCTCACACCCTTCAGGCCTTCTCCTGCTTTTGTCGCACCTTTGATTTCAGTTTAAACTAATTTGTAGTTCTTTAAAAATAAAAGCAATGTGGAAAAAAGTTAAAACTCCATGTTCTTTGTAACAATTTAACATAACATTAAAATATATACAGTGCCCTCCACTAATATTGGCACCCTTGGTAATCTGAGCAAAGGTTCAAAACATTTTTCTTGAATGAAAGATCAAAAGGATAAACAATGCAGATATATTTTCACAGTCACCTTTGCTCAGATTTACCAAGGGTGCCAATATTAGTGGAGGGCACTGTATATATATATATGTGTGTGTGTGTTAAAAGAGTGAGTACAAATAAGATTTTTCTTTTCAGAAGGTTTAAGGCAGAATGAAAAGTAGGGATGCATGTATAATTAATATATTTTTAAATGTTAAAAAAGTGTTGTCAAATGATAAATCATGATTAATTTCATCCAAAATAAGGTTTTTGTATGTGTGTATACAAATGTGTGTGTGTGTGTGTGTGTGTACATGTTTTTATATCCTGGTGGGGACCAATTGTCCCCACAAAGATAGGAAAACC
>JAUMHE010000043.1:14589324-14601314 GCA_032359235.1 Enteromius mattozi | reverse complement strand
CAATATAACAAAGAGTGAAAAATTTAAGGGGGTCTGAATACTTTCCGTACCCACTGTATATATATATATATATATATGCATACATATTTTTTTAAAATATGTCTCTCATTGTCAAAGCACTTGCTCAAAATAACAACAGCATCACTATCTCGTGTGGGTATTTGGATCTATTCTCTTCATCCTTCTTTTCCTTTCTGTGCACACGCATGTTGGCTCAAAATCCTCAGATTTGTCCTCTGCATGTCTTTTGCATGCAAATGTATGTGCGCAACCGCATTCATTCAAAGGTGACAGGCAGTCTTGAATCAGGTTGTCTTCCTGACACCTGAATCACAGCCGCTCTCTTTCTCTCCCTCTCCCTTGTGTTTTAATACGACTCTGGGACGTTAAGCCCAGATTAGCTTTGAAGCAATTCAAACACTACATTCTAACAACGTACTGCTTCCCTGCACTCCCTCCTCAGTCTCCTCTTCATTTCCATGTGTTCTTAAACCTTACAAGCCCACATCGCCAAGTCTAAAAACCAGGTCTGGATTCAATATTCAACCTTGACATCAACATTGGTTCAAAACATTCTATCCCACCTATTCTTTTCCTTCTCACTATAATTCTTTCTCTTTTTCCCACAGTCCTTCATTGCTCCTTCAATCACGATTTCTTTCGATCTCTCCCTCTTTGTCTCAGAGAAGATTAACGCAATCTCTCCTCTCAGAGAGAAAACAAACCGATAATCCGGACAGCACTACAGGTTGATGACCGTGGACTTAGCTACATGGTTAAAGTGAGAGTAACTAAGGGAAGTCAGATTTCCACAGCTGTTTCTAAAACCGACACAATGAATGACACAAACAACAGCAAGGTCATGAGCACACATCCAGATACACATTTAGCCTAAGTGATGAATGCACTGCACAAATGTAAATGTAAATGTAATGCTAGATTTGAACCTGCAATCTTCAATTCTGCATCGCAGATATTTACAAGAGGAAATTCATGTCCACCGGCCTATGTTTAATTCATAGCATCCTATTTATTTGCAAAGGAAGGAAATGTCAATCACTCTGCTCAAACCTTCAAATTGTTGCACCACTAGGTGGCAGTGTTGGAAAGCTGTATAGGACTATAGGACTACCGGTACAAAAAGGTGTTTAATGCTACTTTAGCATCAGTAACTTTAAGGACAGTTGGTTGTACAACACTGCCACAAGAGATCACAGATGTGGATCTATTGCCAGCATATTAAATATTCAAATGTACACAACAGACCTTTTCCATCATAACCCTGTGTAATGCAGCTCTCTCTCTCACACACACACAAACTCAAACACATAAACACAGACTTCCAGCAATCTGCATACGCTTAATCAGAGCAGCATGCCACCCACCAGCCCACACAAACACACACGCGCCGTTCTGTCTGGATAATTATGCCTCTGAAAATTCACTTTGTGTTGATTAGTCTAAGAACAGTGAATAATGCTGTGTAATGCCAGCGTGGGGACAAAATGTTAAACGAATAGTTCAACCAAAGATTAAAATTCTGTCATCATTTACTCATCCTCACGTCATTTCCAACTGTGTATGACTTACTTTCTTCAGTGCAATACACAAAATGAAATTTCTGAAGAATGTCTTGAGCACTGCAATGAAAGCGAATAAAATAAATGTAATGGTGGTGGGCTGAGAGGTTCTAAAATGACAAATGCTTTCGAAGTATGATTAAAAGTGCCTTCATACTGCTTAATTTAAACTTATCTGAAGCCATGCAATAGCCTTATGTGAGAAACAGATCCAAACTGAAGTAATTAATTCAGAAATGTGTCATTCCTTACGAAAATCAACCATGGATTTATTGTTACCAGTTAGCCTTTTTTTTTTGGCGTAGCCTATTGATTACCATTTGTATATCCGCAGTTTTACTACAAATAACATGGTTAAATTAGTGTAATAAAACCATGCTGTGCAACTCACAGACTCAAGTGATCACATTGCTCAACCGCTCTCTAGAGAGGAAGATTAAGAGTGAATAATTATATAAATGTCGATCTACTCATTAAGCAAAACACAAGTCTTTATTTAGCAATGGTATGGATAACTTTTACACCGATTTTTGTAATTTTTCAAGCTTTAAATGTCCCATTCATTGTAATTACATGCAAAATGAGTGGCTGGTAAATTATTCAAAATTTCTCCTTTTAAGTTCTACGAAATAAAATAAAGTCAAACGGGGTTTGGTTCGACTTAAAGGTGAATAAAAGATGGCAGAGTTGTGAACTAAACCTTTAAATACTCACTATACTCAAGCGCTTAGAATAGCACCTCTCTAAAATGAAACATACAGATTTACACTTTGTTCCTTTCCTTAATCCCCAGCTCAAGACATTTTTTTCTCAAGGACAAAGAGTTTTAGCACTGTTTGAGAATCAATGAATTTCTAAAACGCTGCTCCACCCTAGGTTTTTAAAGCGCAGAAATGACCGCAGCACATAACTAACATCCCTAAGGGGAGAGAAAGGGAGCGAGGGAGACTCTGCAGACAGAAACCCAGCACCACTGAGATGAAATGAGTGAGCTAGGGAGGGAGAGAGGTCGCAGTGCAGCTTTACATGGAAACAGTTTCTTCTCAGACAGGCAGGCATGACCTAGCTTACCAAAAAGGGCCCTGACTGACCCATTCACACACTCAGCCTTGGGCTTTGTCCTCTTTATCCGCACATCAAAGGTCTCTTCTTCTTATCTGCAAAAGGCTTCTTTTTTCAGTAGCTTTTATTTTTATAATGTGCTCCTTTTTTGTCATCACATGGTTTGTAATTCAGGGCAATATTAACAAAGAGGGAGCAAAGGGCATGTATAAATGTGGGTAGTGTGTGAAAGAAAGGGTTTGTACCTGTCTCTGTCAAAAATGATCGGCTTAGACTAGTATTCATGCAAGTCTTTGTTGGTTGAACTTGTTGGTCAAGGGTTAAGGATTGAGCAATATATATATATATATATATATATATATATAAAACATTCCAGAAGCATACTTATTTCCTTCTTTGTAAATTCTGTATGCAAATAAAGATATGCAAGCTGTTTTTTCTATATGAATAACAATATAGACTTGGACTGTCCTGGTCCAACCAGTAGCCAAGTTTGTATGGACCCTTTTTGCTTCACTTTTTGCACCCCAGTGCTTACTCATTTTTGAGCAAAGAGCAACTTAGATATTAAACAAAATATATTCATGTTTTATGGACAAAAGCAAGTAAAAGAGGGTAAACAAATGATGACAGAACTTTTATCTTGGGTGAAACTATGCCTTTAAGCACCCAAGAGTCTAAAGCATGGTACATATAGTCATCAGTCTTTTAAACAGATGTATTATATAAGGTTGTTTGTATGTACGAGAATGTTAGTGCACGTCTCCTCTAAGCAAAAAGTGTCCGTGCTCTAAACTCTGTGGGTTCCTGAGAGGTCATAGCAGGCATTGTGATGACAGAAATTGCTCCTATTGGAAACACTTTCCTCCCTGGGGCGAGCTCTTCCTCTCTCTTTGATGCTTTCTTTTCTTTTCACTATCTTTCACTCTCCCTCTGTCTGAAAGAAATCTTCAACTTCAGTCCTTCTGATATGAAGCGAAATAAACAAGAGGCAGGCATGGCGATCGGCTGTTCTGAATGAGATAGGCAGGTGGCCAAACTAGAGCGGGGTCCTGTAAACACAAACACAAACACGACAAATAATGTTCAGCAGTTTTTTATATTTGTTTAATGGGCCGGAAACCAAAGGGGAGCTTAGTTCTAATTTTACGCTTTGTTTATTCTAATTCTATTAGAGTGGTATCTTTCATGTTTTCTATTAGTTGCGCGTGGGTTCTCTGGCTAAATCCCTTTTAACCTCTTCAATCATTGTTTTCAGATACTCCCACCTGCATATCTTTACCCATTGTTCACTTTCTCTGTCTTTGTCTTGTTCTTCATCTCCATCATTGTGTCTTACAGAGGAGTCAGGATTCCTGGCCAGAATTCGGAGTCCTGACAGACAATGGAACTGTCTCTGTGCGCTTTTGACAGGAATATTAGAGAGAACCGTAGCACAGGAGCAATTTTAGAAAATATGATTGGGCAAATAAAGCATCAGTGCAGTAGAGGATGAAGTAGGAATTCAAGGAGAGACATGGGAGGAGTTCATTTGTTTACCTATAATTCCCCCATTTCATTTCTTCCTTCACTAAGCATTAGATGACTAAAGCGTTCCCTTTTTCCTTTCTAGTATTCTTCTGCTTTCAGCAATAATAATCATACAAATCCTTGAGCACCAAATCAGCATATTGATTTCTGAAGCACTGGTCTTAAACACTTGGGACTGGTGTAATAACTATTGAAATTTCAGCTTTGTATCATATAAATAAATTAATTTTTTTAATTAATTAGAATAGAAAACATTTCATTTCTAATAATATTTTACAGTATTGCTGTTTTAACTATATTTTTAATCACATAATTGCAGCCTTGGTGAGCATAAAGGCCTTACAAAGACAAATACTGACCCCAAACCTTTGAACAGTAGTGTACATATAATGCATTAAATATTGAAATTACAATAGTGGAAACTGTCTTTTGTTATAGAAGAAAATAGGAACACAAAAATAACATTTGATTTTGTCTCCCACATACCCCTAGAGCAGTTAAACCTGCTGTACTGTAGTTTCAATGACAAAAGGATCCATTTGTACTTTGTTTAAATAGACACAGCCTTTAAATTTTTTAGTTATTGTATGACTTAAAGAAAAAATGTCCATCAAAACACTGCCTTCACAGAACATCTTCATTATGCCTGATAGCAACACCAATATACATACAGCACTGCAAATTATGCCTAACTTTGATAGTTTCTTTCTTAGGGTTTCTTACTTTCTCTTTTGTTTTCTCTTTAAAAAATTATCTTTTAAAATGTCTCTCCTAGTGTATGTCTTACTTCCATGTCTCTGTATCTCTCTATATACTGTCTCCTCTCTCTGGCCACTCGTTAAATCTCCCTGCTCCTTTCTGTCTGTTTCCCCTTTCCAGTTTTCCCTTATCACAGTAACACATCCCTGTCCTAAAATCCCTCCCAGGCTCACCTGCAGCCAATGCTTTTTTTTTTTAAACTGACTTCCTCACACCTGCCAGGCCTGTCACAGCTACAAACCCCCTTACTTTATTTACACACACACACGTGCGCACACACATTCACACAAACTTGTATGATCGCAGGGGCCCAGTGCAGTCGCTGTGACATACACACAAATGAGTCCAGGAAGCTGGATTGGCATCAATAAAGCTGTGCCGGCTTTACCCAGTGTCTGATCACAGATCCAGATCTGAACAGAGCACACACACAATCAATTGACTTCCAAGCAGCTCGGAAATAGGGCTGCAAGCCTTTTAACTATAGCAGGCAACATGAAATTCAAAACAAAATGTTGTTATCTCATGGAGCATCACCTCAAAACCTGATTAGTTTAGATTATTCTATATAAAATAAACCTGATGATTCCATTAAAGGGACAGTTCACAGATTCTGTCATCTTTTACTCAACCTTATGTTGTTCCAAACCTGTAGATGTTATATTTTCAGTGAAAAACACACAACCAATTGCATGCCTCATATTCACGTGCTTTAGACAGTTATGGAAACACTGAGTTGTATAAACATTTTTAGCTTTTTGATATTACAGTCTGCAATAATACAAGGCTGCAATGCTACAGCTAAACACACACATTCGTTAAATCAATGACACTGACACCCTAAGTATGCAAATGAGAATAAACCTAGGAATTTACAGTGTGAAACATCCGTTTATGAATGCACAGGATTAACCGGTTACCTTGGGTTAATTGTAAATAGCATAAAATGTAAGATTAAAAAATGTCAGTCAACAATGACAGTTTATAAAATATTTGATATGCAATGAATAAAATGTTAAAATATTTGGTATATATGTGTACTAGTTAACATGCATTAGGGTGACAGAAATAGTGTTTTTGCATAAGCAATGACCTGTTTTGACTATTTGAGCATGTAGGAGGAGGAAGCCACATGTTAGGAATGGACCAACAAGAAGTGACAGCTTTCTTATAAATAACCCAACTCACAAGTGTCTAAACCTCACATTCAGCATAGGCAGATCTATGTAGCATGGCACCAAGATTATCAGTGAAAAGGATTTAAATTTTGTTCTGTTCCTCACACAAACCCAACTTACAGCTTTAGAAGTTTTGAAATATAAAGCATGAGAGTCCTATGGACCACTTTTATGATGTTTTTTGGTCCTGTTTGGAGCTTGACAGTCCCTGGTGACTATGAACTGTCACTGTATGACAACAGCTTCTTAAAAAACTTCTAGTTTTGAGTTCTAGAAAAAAAAAGAAAAAGAAAGCAGCATACGGGTCTAGAATGACATGATGGTAACTAAACAATGACAGATTTTTAATTTCTGAATGAACTATTCCTTCAATTTACTAATGCATCATGCACCGTTTCAGGTGATGTGAAGATGCCCTCAGGCGAACAATGACAGTCAAAATCTGTATCAGTGAAGAAACGTGCTCTCAGAGATGAGTGCTGTCTCATGGGGCTTCTGCGTGTGGCATGCACCACCCGGCGCGCCAGCGTAAATCACGCTCTTTTCTCTCGCAGCCTGTCTGATCAGCGTCTCGCACACGCATGAGCATAAAAGGCTGCACAGACTTTGATGGGGCTGATTCAACATTGACTCACATCGCCTATACAGCACAGACACCCGTTTTTGGCCATTGTGGAGGTTTTCTTCTTCTACTGGAGCAGATCTCCTCACGACACCTGGCAGAATGAGTAACCAGCCCCTCCTACACCAAGAACATCATCTGCTCTATGAGGCGTCTTCTAATCTCTTCCCACCTTCAATGAACCCATGCCCACACACATACACACATTTCCCTGCTGAAAAGACCAGTGTTGGCGGTTACCAGCATGCATTGTGTTTTGGATGCAGGTCACTACTATTGTGCTACCATTCCCACCAGGCTTCATAACTTGCTTAGCCAGCAAGATGTTCTCGGTCAGCCTGCTTCAAACAGAAAGACCATGCTGGCTGACAACCTTCACTACTGTAGCCATATTTAGCAGTCGAGTTTCTCTCTACATATATTCTAAGGGAATGTTGAGGTGTTGACGCAAATAAAATGTGTTTAAAAACATATCTGCTCGTTTGATGCAGACAAACCACCGCTGAATCAAATTACTGAAAATGCTGGCTTCAGATGGACTTTTCAGCAGGGTTTCGTTTCCCCATATGTCCTGTGGACGCTCTTCCTACCTTGTTCAGAATGATTACGGCCTCTTGGTTGGCTCCTGTAATGTTAAACGTGTCCCCTGACTCTCCATCCAGGATGGTGTACTCCAGCTTGGCATTGTCTCCCAAGTCAGCATCTGTTGCTGAGATCCGACCCACCTCCGCCCCTGCCACCGCCAACTCTGACACAGAAAATAGCCAGGAACCTGAGAAAGGAAAAAGATTTGGAAGACGGGATAGGAAAAGAGACACATAGGCAGAAAATCAATCATTTTGCATCCTCATACATCATATCAATTAGATTTTTGAAAAGCTTTAAACTGAAGCAGCTTCCATTTCATGTTATATCAATTACAAGTTTCTCTATTTGACTTTGGCTATTGATTGGTATCCAGTGCCAATCTTGTCAATTCTTGGTGAGGGGTTTTTAAATGTGAATCGTGATGATAATATTAAGCGTACTGCTAAATTATACTGCAACACATTAATGCACTAAAAAGTCTAATACTAACTGATCATTCATCACCTAAAATTATATGCTAGTTTAATCACAGTAAAACTGACTAAAATCAATGAATATATGACAAAAACTAGGTAAATGTAAAAGAATGCCATAGACAAATGGCAACATTTCAAAGGCAATGGCAGAACATATTAGTAAACAATAGTAGGATTTTATTGTGACATTTATAAACTAAGAAAAGTCAAGGAGGAAGGAAGGATAAAGACTAATAGTCCAAAACATATCTGCCTCCATCAGAGTTGTATATATAGCGATCATTTGTTCCAGACGTCACAACCAGGGACATGTACACAGTACATCTCCATTAGACACCTTGAATCTGTGACACAACAAAACAACAGCCTGAGATGAAAGTCAAAGCTCATCACCATCTCCCTATGTCAACAAACTGCACCCAAATTTGCAGAAATATAACAGCAGCCTTTCAAATCACTCCCTCAGTATCTGCATCTGAAAGACTTTGAGTTTCAGTTCAGACTGGCATGTAGCCGATGTCCTGCTGTTCTTTGATGAGGAAGAGGTGGCTGATGGGGGAAATAGTCTCTAGCACAACAAGTGTTTGAGGATTCAACTTCAGAGTGGCCACCGTGTCATTGCTCGGACTTTAAAACGCTCTGTCACTTCTGTCAAGCAAATGCACGCACTTCCACTTAGAAGATGTCGCTTGCGATTCGCCGCACTTGAGGCAAAATCGAGGAGAGCTGTTTGCATTGGGATTTAAGGATTTGGCACAACAGGAAGTCAAACACAGACACACACATTAAGACATGCTCAAGGTCACGCACTTAAAAGACGAGAAGCCCGCTGGACAGGAATAAATTACATTTTAAAATACAGAAAAGTGTTCTTTTTTAAACTTGTTTAAAATTTCTCTGTTTTGTTGTTTTTTTAATGATGTATTTTTAATTTACATTTTGATTTATTCATGTCATGGCAGAGATGCATTTTCAATAGAAATTACTTAATTCTTCAGTGTGACATCATTCTTTAGAAATCATTTTATATCTCTTATAATATATATTTTTCTTGAAATTATATATTTTAGGATCCTTTGTTAAATAGAATGTTTAAACTAATAGCAATTATTTTAAATATCATTTTTATGACATTGTAAAAATCTGTACTGTCACTTTTGATTATTTCAATGCACCCTTGCTAAATAAAAACTTTAAGTCATTAAATAAAAATTCATTTTTGTATAATACAAAATATGTGTATATAATACAGAATAGGCACTTTTAATTTAAACTTTAGCAAAAATTAGTTACTTTTTTTAAGTTTTCAAGTTTCTAATTTGGGTAAAAACACTATGATACAAATAAAATTTCAAACATAAATATAAAACGTGCATGTATTTTTATTTTATAGTATTTTAGATTAAATATTTAACACATACATTTCTAGATCAAAAAAGTGACTGAATAATTCATTTAGAGAATATTCTTGCGACCAAATTGCAACATTAGTTTAGATACAATAATCACACAACATAATGGTGTATCTATAGTATCTTTTAGTCAGAGTTTGAAAGGGCTTGATGCCTCTGATCCTCTCCTACAGCTAGCCACAAAATCATTTGTCATTTTCCATGACTTAAGACTGAGCAAACTCACTTCGAACACGCACACACAACAACAGCTACCAGTCACCTCATAAATCACGAATCACGGCCATAGAAGAGCAGGAAAGCGAAGAGATGATCATCTTTTTCCAAAGCAGCTTTAGCTGGCCAATCAAACAGCATGAAGGGACAAGATCAATGTTCTGTGTCTTCGAGATAGCACTCCCCCACTGGGTCACTGTAATTGTGTTCAGAAGGGACAAACGAAGTGGTACCACAGAGTCTGCATGGACTCCCTTTAAAGCACCACCTTTAATCTCAGTCTCCCCTTAGCAATGAGAAACCTTGCTTTTTGTGTTCTTTGAATTCATTAAAAGCAACTCTAATGGGGCTGGGCTTCCCAGGGAAGGCGCAGGGATTGGCGGGTATGAATCAGCACCCAATGGGAGATTAAGAGCAGAGTGTTTAAAGCCTTTCAATGATAGGCAGATGGAGTTAATTAGCAGGTCTGTGGATGAATACAGGTCCAGCTCAGTAAATAACATGGAGTACAATTACCTCAGGTCCATAGAGCGAGATGAGTGAGAGTCAGTGTGGGCAAAACTGCATGTGGGCAAGCAAAAGATGGATTTTGAAAAGAAACGCATTTAAATTGTACAAAGAGTTCTCGATGGATGAATAGATGGAGAGGGCTGTATTGTTTGTAAATGAGGGGAGAACAGCTTGATTCAAAGATGTAGCGATTATAAACAGAGACGAATAGAAATGGAAAAGCAACACTATAAGAGAGAACAGTCAGGAGATAAAAAAAGAAAATAAGAGCATATAAGAGTGAAAAGAGAAAATAAGAGGCCTTATCTATGGATGAGGCTTTATGTTGCCGTAGAAATGAGACCTCTGAGATGGGAGAGTCATTAAAAAAGTGTCTAGCTGGCTAAAGCTCAAGCGCTGGTTGAAAATTAGATAGAATAAAATCTGCATCCTTTTAGGACGTCCATCAATGTGGCACTTATGGAGGCAGGGTGGAAAACGAAGGATGTGGAGAGAGAGAATTGTCACAGAGCAAACCTACTTTTCTCGTTTCAGAGTTGCAATATCCCTTTACCAATGGCCGATAGAAAGCATGTACAGTACATCACAATTTACGTTAAAGTAAATACATAACTTTTTTTTTACATAACATTTACTTCTTTTCATTTAAATACAATCTGAATAAATTTGAATAATTAATGAAAAATTTGAATTAATAAATCAATTAATCAATTTCATTAATTTGAACTTCATAATAATAAAAATAATATTTATACAACTTTTTTTACATACTACTTCCTAAAGTTATTTGAAAAGAATTCATTAAGAATTAATACATTTGAAAAAAATTATTTGATCTTTATTTAAATCAGTCTGTCAAATGATTAATTGCAATTTAATCACATTCAAATGTTTTGTTTACATAATATTTGTGTGTGCACTGTGTATATTGTTATGTATATATAATACACATTTATATAGCTTATATTTAGAAAATATTCACATATGTTTACATGTATATATTATATTTATTTAATATATATTACATATAAATATATTTATTATACAAATATTACATGTTTTTCTTAAATATGTACATTTATTTATACAAAAAAACTATACACAGCATACACACATATATTATGTAAACAAAAACTTTCTTTTGGATGCAAGTTAATTCCTTGACAGCACTTATATATAGCATATAGCTAAATATTATCCAATTTATAAGCCAGGGCGATATAGTGAGATCTGTAAACTTTGGAAAAGAAATGAAAAAAATTGTCCACTCAAAAGAAGCCATACATTCTGAGGAAATAAAGAACTGTCATACTATAAACCTATGAAGAAGGAAAACTATAAGGCTCAAAAGAGCAAAACAATTAATAAAAAGACCCACTGAGGTGATTATGCAAGGGTTTTTACATGAAATTTACATTCAAGTCCTGCTGCAAGGCTTAATGCATTGTAGTAGTGCTTTAGCTCACATCATGCGAATCTGCGCATGGCATCATGGGATTGAAAGAGGGTTAAGACCACTCACTTGTGCCAAAACGATAGATTCAGCACAGCAAGGATTCAGCACAGGGGGAGTTAGCTAACTGTATATGAATACATCAAAAGACTAACTGGAGAAACACTGAAAGTAAGAAGAAGAGGCAGAGATTAGGAAATTGGTGTGAAAACTCAAAGAGAGAGATGCGTGGGAGATGGGCAGTTATCCTGCTCCTCAGAATAAAAGGACTAAAAACGGAGGGGTGCAAAAGCTAACGGGAAGGAAAGAGAAGTCAGACGAGGTGAATTAAAGAAAGAGAAAAGGTGAAGACAGAAACGAGAGAGAGATAATGTGAGGCCAAACGCTTGTGTGTGGATATGCATCTGATCTGCCATCAATGAGTATGTGCTGTTGTGCAAGATGGATAAACATGAGGTACAAAAGGGGGTGGGAGACATGTCCGTGGGCAACGATTATGCCGTCAGTTGAAGCAGAAAACAGTGAACTGTAGATGAAATACTAATAAACAGCAAAAATAAGTATAGGCAAAGAAAATGAAAAAGGATTAAAAGGAGGCTAATAT
>JAUMHE010000043.1:14576813-14589224 GCA_032359235.1 Enteromius mattozi | reverse complement strand
ACGAAATTAGCTTTTTTAGGGCAACGAGTTTCCATAAATTTTTTAAGTTCAATCAACCTGTATAGGCTTACAGTGTAGATGAAATACTAATAAACAGCAAAAATAAGTATAGGCAAAGAAAATGAAAAAGGATTAAAAGGAGGCTAATATTAACTACTACTATTTTAATGTCCAATATTATTTGCATCACTATTTTCTGCCATTTTGCCAGGGAGTTTAATCTGTGCTAAATTAGGATGACTTGGCTTGAAACCTCCATTTACGCAGCATGCACCAGACTGGACCAGACTGGTTTAGATCAACTTCATTTTCTCTGGATGGCTCTATAATCACAGGGTAACAGAAAGGCTTTGTCTGAACTTTGCCTGCTATAACCCTGAAACACATTTTAGTTCTCATAGGCTCGGCTACATTCACACTACAGCTAAATATAGTTTTCAAGGAAGGCAAATTGATTAAAAACATCTCATTCAGCAAAAACAAACACTTTTGGGCTCACCCAAAAATGAACTGACATTTAACCAAATACCGTCTTGTGATGTTAAAAGGGATAGTTCACCCAAAAATGAAAATTGTCCTGTCTGGTAATCACTTTTGAGGCATCCAGGTGTATGTGACTTTCTTCTTTCGGACAAATCCAATCTGAGTTATATTAAAAATTGTTCAGACTCCTCCAAGCCTTTGAATAGGCTTAAATGGGTGATAGCGTTACACTTCAGAAGATGTGAAATAACGTGCGTGTAATCATAATAAAATGTCCCTCACACGGCTCCTGGGGAATAAAGCCAAAGACTGTAGAAAAAAAGACTTTGATAAAGCCCCCTGTAGCGAATCCATGCATTTTGTAAGATAAATATCCATATTTCAAACGGCAGATGTATGCATCGCGCACACGCCTCTGGGAAATGTAGTTTCAAAGGAAACAACGTTTCCTTATTTTAGCAAAGGAAAACCAGTCTCCTCTTGGCTTATATCGAAATCCTCCGACATTTTTCTTTACAAATCCTCGGTGCGTGCTTCTAATTCATGACTGGCGTTTTGTTTTGTTCTCTCTCCACACTACTCACTAATCACGTAACGCCGACATATTACGTCATCCACCGGGACTGCTTCCGGTTTCCACAGTCAGAAGAGGTGAGAGAAAAGTGTTAATTACATTTTAAATATGGATATTTATCATACAAAACCTCATGGATTCGCTACAGGAGGACTTTATTCACCCCCCGGATCCGTGTGAGGGACGTTTTATTATGAATACATGCACATTACTTCACGTCTTCCGAACTGAATACAGCTACCACCCTTTTACACCAATTCAGTGGCTTGGAGGTGTCTGGACAATTTTTATACAACTCTGACTGGATTAGTCTGAAAGAAGAAAGTCACATACACCTAGGATGCTTCAAAGGTGAGTAAAAGACAGGATAATTTTCATTTTTTGGGTGAACAATCCCTTTTAATGCCATAAGACTTTATTTAAATGTCAGTTGTGACATCCCAGTGACGAAAATTCAATGTAAATTCATCAATTCGAAAAATCAACGTCAATGTGTATTTGATACAATACCAATGTCAGCTGATAGTGAAATTTGTTGTTTTTATGTTGTATAACCAAAATTTTACGTCTGTCTGACGTCTTGTGCCTTCTGAGAACATTTATAGTGTCAAAAAAGTGCAATTTGTTTTATCACCCTATTCATCAAAGAATCCTGAAAATAGTATGTAGCATGGCTTCCGCAACAACATTCAGTGGCAATGTTTTTACCATTAATAAGTGTAAGAATGGTGATGTTAGAATGAACATGTTAGAATGGTTTCTTAAAGATCATGTGACACTAAATATTTGTTTTAAGAATGTATGATCTCTGTATGGACTGATATATTCAATCACAGCAATTAAACACTTATTTTAATTTAAAAAGAAAATGGTTTTGTTAAATTGTTTTACTTTACTGTAAAGTAAAATTCAGCAATATAATATTATTTAATATAGTATAATATAATATACTTTTTTATGTAGTGTTTTTTCATCAAATTTCAAACCTTGGTATAAGTTTTTAATATTTGAAGAGTTTATTTAGATAACTCTGTTTTTATTTTCCAAAAACATGATTTTCAAAAATTAGTTATCTGTTTTTCCTAGTAAACTTCACACAAAGTCTTGTCAGACATAAAACTTCCATATACGTGGCCAATACGTATAGGAGAAGGGAAAAGGACAGAAAATGAGTAAACAGGCTGGGAATAGTGACTGATATTGCTTGAGAAAGAGCATGGGGGGAAAAAGTGAACAGAAAATGAGAAGGAGAAGAGACAGAGATTGTGTTTATGTCAAGACTGCACTGTTTCTGAGGAGAAATACAGGTGGTGGAATCAGTGTTGTGTGCTTGCTTCGGGGTGTTAATACCTCCAGAGGACTCTCACTCTATTTCTCTCACAAAGACCATTGGGGCTGTGGGGTAATCAAAACACATCCACACCCTCAGCTCAAAATGACTTCAATATCAAATCCCTCCCTCTGTAATTCCACTTTAATAACAGCGACGATTGTGTCCAGGCCTCCTGGTGTATATTGTCAGGCTGCGTCTGGCTCTCCCAGGACACCTCGGGTCATCTGAAGTGACCAAGACAGCATTTAAATCGCCCAGGTTGGACTAACGCTTGCTCTTGCTGCAATGCTTCCATATTAACTGCTGGAATTAGATCACCGTATGCTGACCTCCATCAACAATGCCCTCAAAGAGCCCTGCCATATAACTAAATCCGTCCTGTGATTCAACGTGCCCGTAATCTAAATTAGACCTTGCCCAGAGCACCGTTTCTTCAAATACTTCACTCTCCAATTACTCACCATCACGTATATATGGCATGTTAAATAATAAAAGACATCAATGCATAGTCCAGTGTCCAGAACACGAATGGCAAATCTTCAAAGATATAAGCCATGAATTTGCTAGTTTATGCAGCCAGAGCTTAGTGTCCGTCTTTCAGTTCTATGCAAGCGCCCACTTCACTTTTCTTTTCCTCGTCATGCGTGAGAGAGGAAGTTGCGAGTTCGCGGTTTGGTGCGAGACCCCCGTCGCGCTGGCAGTCCGACGGCTGCATTCATCATACAGACATAGGCGCAGACAGAAAGCCCTGCCGGGAACATTCCCATTAGCATGGAAATCACTTCCCTCTTACCTACCCCCTCCACATCGCTCGTTCTCTGCCTCCATACAAGAAGAATGGCTCTAACTCCTATTATTCTGCGTGAAGGCACACTGCCAGGGTAGATGACAAGAAAAGCAAAATCGTTGACCATTTTTCCCGCACTCCACTCTCACTGTCGCCAATAGAACAACGGCCAACCTACTGATTGATTCCATCGCTGACGTTTGGCTCTGGGTTATTCCTCAAAAACTCACACAATGGACCAGCACTCACCTAAAAAGTTTCCCTACAGCTCGTATCACTGTCCATCTGCTTTGAAGTCAGAGAATAACAGAGTTTTGTCACATTTGTGTCAGATTCAAAAGCGTAGGAATTTCTATAATGCTGGTTTTCCTAGCAAAAGAACAATGCCATATGCAAATAATAAAATGCAAATCACCACATAAACATGCATAATCGAGACAAATTCATTATATTCATTTATCTTTTCTTTTAAAACGGTTTTTCTCAAAACTTTTTTAGCAGGCCTTCTAGCATCCTTACCCAAATGAAACTTGAAAATCAACGTCCTGTAGCAAAACCAGCAGAGAACCACTGATGTAGAAAGCTTAGTATTGCACAAAATATAAAAGCAAAGGTTCTTTCACAGATAATTTGGCCTCTTGAGAAAAGACTGGATAATCAGCAGGTCTTTTTGATCTGTCATATTGCTAGTGATTGAAACCTCAAAAATGATTTGCAGTGCTACACTGCTATATTTTTCTCTCATTAATGACATTCAAACCACATACAGTGACTCGCGGATGTCTTTGACGTTTCACCTCGAATGCCCTCCACTCAAACCTGTGCTTAAAATGTAAGCGGGAGCTGCAAAGATGCAGTCATCACCACAAATGACCGCAGTGCTACCAGTGCCTCATGTGGAACCGGGGACCATCCAATCCCAGCTCTAATTGGGCGTTGTGATACGACGGAGCGATTTCAGAGACGTTTTCATGCCCCACTGCTATCTATAGCCCCCCTAGGAGACCCCACAGGCAGCCAGCGAGTCAGAAGCGCTTTGCCTGCTTGCCTTATTCATACCAGACCCAATCAGCCGAATCAGTCAACAAATTATCCGATCAGAACACATGGCTGAGCACCTCTCCGGCAAACTGTCTGGAGGAAATGGACAAAGACCAGGCCACGCGTCACAGATAAGAAGCCGCGAGATCGCCGGCGTACCAAGAAAGCACATCTTCTGTGTTTCTGAGCGCAGCATGAAATGAAAACGAGTCTGTGTGATTACAGCGGACTGGTACGGCCAAGATGAGGCTGTTAGTGCTCCTCTCATCCCTTCCTTCCTTCATCCCTCCTTCACGCTCGGAGAAGTCACCCCAGGGACGCATCTTTACGGATCCAGACACGCATTCCGCGTCTTTATCGCTTCATGCGCACCAAAAACACAGATATATAACCTTACGGGATTGGATGAGGTCTGCAAATACAAATAGCCGCAGACTCTCGCTGCTGGTGGGAGGCCACATTGAACAGAATTAATTGTGAAGGTACTTTCATTTTTAATTGAGTGTTCAGTACCCCGAAAGACCAAATCTGACTACCAAGAGAGAAAACGCTTAAAGCACTCCTACACATGTGAATTGATTGGAAGAAGTCACAAGGGATGCGCATCAAACCTCCTGCTTTCAACATCAGACACACTGCTGAGACACCAAGCAACTAATTCTTTACATTTTACGCATCCTTTACTCTCAAAATGGGTTCCAGCAGAGGCTGAGATGAGTTTACAGGGTGCATCTTAGTTACATCCAAACTGTGGCGTTTTATTGCCATTATACTCAAGAGAATATATGCATCAGTTCTAATCGCCTGTTGAACTTGACACTACATGATTCCATAACGCATCGCTAGAAGGCTAAATGAGCTTTATGCTTTGATGAGAGTGTAAATAAATGGGCTTTATGATCCACTGAGAGCACATAGCTAGTGTTCTGATGAACAGTATTTTATCTTCGGCCTGTGCCGCTGACCACTGCAGAGCCTTTAAAAGCAACGACAACTGAAGGCAGAAGGGTGAGAAGGGCTGGAGAGGGTCGTGAAAAGAAATTCACATATCAAGGAGACGCCTGGAAAGCCAAAGAGAGAGGGAAGGATGCTGAATGAAAATTAGCCCTTAGGGGTTGATGACAAAGCCTGTCACCTCTGAGTTTCTCCATCTCCAGCCGTCCTCTTTCCTCCCTCAGTCTGATGAACTGTCGAACGCGGCGGGTATGTGACATGAATGTGTATGTGCGTGCGACACAGAAGCTGATGTGTATTCCTGTGAGTGCACACGTGAGTTTCCTCTCATGAGTCGGTCGGTGAGTGTGTAAATGGCATGTGTGAGAGATGGAGAGAGAGAAAAAGAGGGAGGGAAGACATATGAGAACAGACAGATAGAATAACATAGTGTCTACACTGGACACGAGCAGCAAAACATAATCGCTCCCATTATAATCAATGACAGCGTTGGGTGCATCGCCCCGCAAGTTGGAAAACACTCTTTTCTAGTTTTGACGCACTGCAGAACTACTCTAATCCTGTTTTTCCTGCTCTGATCTGAAAATAAAAATATATATGTAATATTGAACGCACAAGTTTAATGTGTGTAAACAGACTACACATTTTTATGGACTCATTGAATCAGTCATGACTGACCTATAACTGGACAGTTGTGCCAGTTCCTGAGCCAATGCACATAAAAGATTGATTAGAATAAACTGTACATCTTAGGTTTAAGCTGTCATTAAATAAATATGAATTAATTTATTAATATGCTAAAAAAAAAACACGTCTTCATTATTTTTTTAAATAAATGTCATTGAATTTAAAAACTATGCATTAAAAAATAAATAGAAATGAAAATAAAATCAATTATTTGAAAATATCAATTAAAATATTGTACTTCTGTTATGCTGTCAGCGTTAACAGCCTTTTAGTAAACATTCATTCATGTCATGCAGTGCATGTGATGCATCAAAATGAAATAATTTCCATTATAATAAATCAAGTTGACTAAACTGTGCAAGTGCTCCAGTCACTTTATGTTCTTTGTCTGCATGAAATAAACAGATTTTTTTTTATTCTGTGAAAATAATTTGATCATTTAAATAACTTCTGATCATTACTTGTGATCAATGACAACTTGTGATTTTTTTATTTTAAAAAAGGGACATATTTTAAATCATCTTTTGTTCTTAACCATATACACTACCATTAAAAAAATGAGGGTAGGTAAGATTGTTTTAAATGTTTTCCAAGAAGTCTCTAATGCTCACCAAGGTTACATTTATTTGATAAAAAATACAGTAAAACAGTAATATACTATTACTGTAATATAATTACAATAATTATACAGTTACAAATATATTTACAATACAGGGCGGTTTGCCAGGTTTTCACAGGAAAACCCGTTAATTGCTACTCAGAAGCAGCTCAATCGCTTTTCAAGGGTGGATTCTCGTTAAAACGTTCCGATGGGGTAAAATACATGTTTTTTTCCCTTATAAAAGTCACATTCCAGGGGCTTATTATCACGTTATTGGTGTCTTTAACGTGCAGACATGAAAAGCATCCTGCAGAAAGAGCGTTAAAGTCACCAAATTTCATGGCAAAAATGCAGACTTGGCAACACTGGTTTTGGGAGACCTTAACAACAGGCTGACATGCATGCAAGGTAAAAAAAAAATACTTTCACTGTCTTATAATATGCATATATTTTTTCCTTATTTGCTCAACAAGTCCCAAACGATTCGCTCAACTATTAATTTTTCCAAACTCCTCCTTTGAGTGATGCTAATCTGCAGTGATTAGTCCAATTGGTCAATTTCATTTCCATTTCATCCTGCCTGTAATGCCTGGTGAAGCAGCATTTGTAAGCTCAGTGCTGTTTTGTGTACAGCCATTATCAGGGAAACAGCTTATTTTACCGCTCCAAAAGCAGCACCTAGTGGTAAAGAATGAATTTGCATTTTCATTCAGACCGTCACGAAAAGCTACACTAACGTTAAAAAGTTTAGGGTCAGTTAGATTGACAAATACAAACAAAAAAAATCAATAATGTAATACAATAATTAATTCAACTGTTTAATGACTACACTGTTGCTTAAGTTAAGCTCACAGCTGATTAGTACAGACCACTGTTGAAGTGCAACTTCAAAGCTTCCAGCGCAGACAGGATGTAACAGATGTTTTAAAGGTGTGAGTGGAAGCACAGACAGACACACACACACACAAACACACACAAACAGGCAGACATACACTCCCATAAATAAAATTGATTCCATTCTCAGGGCAGAGTTAAGCTGTCCCTATTCTTGTGTCACCATCACCTCTCCTCTCCTTCCCATCTCTCTGTCAGACTTTCTTTCTTTGCTTTTTTGCTCTGCCTGTGGACAAATTACGGTGATTATCAGTTAGTTCTTCTATTCTTAAAGTCCCTCGCTTCTTTTGCCATCTTAGCTTATTTCGTCTTCCCTCAATCTTCTCGTTTCCCTTCTCCTTCTCTTTTATACATTCGATCTTCATCTGTAACCAGTAGACACTCCAGGGAAATAAATTAGTAATATTTATGATGAAACCTTCTCAGTATCGTTGCTTCTTATCTCGTCGCCTCATAAAAACGACACTGATCTTAACGGGCGTACCTATGTAGTCATCCGTCAAACAATCTACCCAGCCATCCATCACGGACATAGTGCACTGCTCTGCTCCTCTCGGATGCCCAACACGACAGCCGAGGCTGTTAAAACTACATAAACCAGCTCAACTCCCCCTGCACCTGAGTCTGCATCTATTATACCGAGGGATGCATCAGCCTCGGCACTGCCTGCAACATTCTTCAAAAGTAATTGCAATGGTCAAAACAGCTCCCAAAACGCCTGTAATTTGTTTGCTTTTATCTGAAGCGAACTCTCGGAGAGATTTCTAAATCGGCTTCCAAATACGAGGAGATTTACCCAACCTTGCTCTGTGAACCTTAACGTCTACCTGGGTGAGACTTTGATATATTTTCCCCTCATGTCTCCAGATAATCTCACCCCAGCTCACCTCAGTAAAAAAACATGAAAATGTGAAGGGCAGAGCTGATGCTGGGAGAGAAGGGGCCCTGCTTTGACCGTACTAATAAAGGGCTGGAATGTAATTGAGCAGAACTTGAGGGAGGCTGCGTTTGATAGTGTTACGGCCCCTATGCAGGGACAGTTAAACAGCTGACGGTGAGCACTAGATAAGGCTCTTTTCTATAACCAACCTCAAACTCTAGCTCTCCTGTCACCCATTCTTGGAAATAGCTGGTTTATAGGCCCCAACCACGTTGTATACACAATTCTAAAACTCATTTAGGAGAACAAAATAATATAAATCAAACATTCTGGGATTTTGCCAGTCTTATTGATGGAAACATTAGGGAAGGGATGGTAAAATGGAACAGAGATTCAAACTGTGTCCACTACATGAGCTAAGCATGCAATAAACTCTAAACCATGGGCACAAAGTGTCATTTTACATTTTTTCTGGTTAACCATAGTGCCAATATCTGTGAATGCCATAGATTGCTGACTCCATAGATGCATTTAAATTACCATGGTCCCCACAGTGTCCCTAAAAATACTGAAGTATTATAAAATCATAATGGGTTTTACTTGAAAGTAGTTATGCAGGATCTCACTAATGGCAAGCTTTTAAGTCATGATGATAAGTTGAAGGCCAGTCTACAATATTAAAGGATTAGTTCAGCCAAAAATTAAAATTCTATTATTAATTAGTCACCCTCTCATCGTTCCAAACCCATAAGACCTTCATGTTCTTAACACAAATTAAGCTATTTTTGATGATATCAAAGAGTCATCCGACCCTCCATAGACAGCAATTCAACTGAAATGATCCAGATCCAGAAACATACTACAAACACTGGTAAAACAGTCCATGTGACATCAGGGGATCAGCTTCAATCTTCTGCCATAAAACCTCTTCAGCTAAAAAAAATAAATAAACCTTATTGAAACCTAAAGAAGATCCATGTTGCAAGATTCACCATCTCTTATGAATTATTAAAAGTTGTCATGAAAGTGTGATATGACTCGACATCAGTTTCCTCTGGAATTTCTAATGTGTTTTTAGAATAGCACTTTTTCAGCTGCATTTTTAGCAGTTATTACTCATTAGTCTTCATGTCACATGATCCTTCAGAAATCCCTCTAAAATGTGGATTTGGTGCTCCAGAAATATTTTTTTTAATTGTGCATGTGTTTGTGTAATTTATGTTGTAGAACAAAATGTTAAAGTTAGACCCTCATTCCCAAAACAAAATCTATGATTCTTAAAAACTTAGCAAAATTCCTGTGGGAACCCATGAATTAAAAAAACAAAAGTACAGTAATTCTATTGTGCGTCTTATGGGATGCACTTAAGTGAAAGAAGTACAACGTACAGTAATTTAATCAGTGTTTGAAATTAACTTTTTCACAAACCAGCCATTCATAACTTCTATAACCACCCAAAAAAGAACACCTGATGCACTGGACATCACAAAGCAATCATTGCAAATAATTTAGTACTTTCTGTCAGTATGACATAAATAGTACGAGGCATCAGTTCAAAATCAGGAATTGTCATGCTGCGCTGCCTCCAGTGTAGATAACATCACTGATTATAATGAGTTCTACTGTATTTTGTGTATACACAGTGTGAGACTTCAGTCGTTTTTTTGAGGCTTTGCTATTGTTTCAATGCAAAGGAAAGCAGCACCACTAGGATGGGTATGTTCAAGTAAGTTAGATATGTTCAGATGCTGCGCAATTAGGCTTTATTTAAATAGCCTATTTCATGATGACTTACTAGTTCAGTATTTGTGCTTAATCTGTGCAAATTTGCCTTAAATGAACTTCCCCAAGAAATTATGAAGTAATTTATAAAGTTACCTTCTAAATTGGCTAGTGGTTTGAAAGTGTAAATTTCAAACCCTAAATTTAACTGGTAAAAAATGTTATGCATATATATAATGTGGAAAGTTACTCACTTTGTATGAAGTGCGGAGGGTTGTCATTGACATCTGTCAATCGTACAGTAACCGTTGTCGTTCCTGACAGGCCACCAAGATGGCCGCCCATGTCTTTAGCTTGCAGCACCACTAGATACTGATCCTGTGCTTCTCTGTCTAGATCTGGAACTGCAGTACGCAGGATGCCTGAGGGAGAAAGAGCGACAAAGAGAGAAGCACATCACAAATTCAATCATCTCCTTGAATCAAATCATTTCCATGTGTTCTCTGACCGTAAACTTGTAGAAACGCGTCCCAGCGGACAAGGTCACCAGCGTGAAACTCCTACCGTAGGACAACAGTCTACAGTAGAGGTTTATTAAAATGTCACGAGGAAGTTTAACTGTGGATACACGCTGTAGATTGGAAGAGACCTTTCAGAGTGCTACGGCTCTGAATGCTAATTCCCACTAATGAGTAAAAAAGAATGCCATGCAATGCATACAGGACAGAATTAGGTTAATATCCTTGATTAGCATTCACAAACCTCCAGGAGAAAAAGCCCTCTCATTCATATCAGCGTGGGGTCCACAAATGTCAACAAAATTAATTAGGTTTCATTAGACGGCCAAATGGAATCAAAACACGAAGGAAGTCCATTATCCACATAGACAGAGACACAATGCACAGACTTCTACACAAACATTCACACAATGGATCCGTGCAAGCAGTAGAATTCATCTTTCACTCTCTCACTCCTTCTCTCTGCCTGACACAAATACCCATCATTCTCTTCGCAACCCTTACGCTCACACATAGAGATTGGCCACACAGTCCCATCGTGTGTAGAACCGCACTGTGCTCTCTTCACTTCTGCCAATTCCACTCTACAGCACAAAGAAGCAGGAGTGATTTTTCAAATGACTACAACCCCCCTGTAACCCTGAATAAAAGCCTCTCACAAGCCTCCGGGTCACAAACCAGACCCACCGACAGGCACAGAGGCAGAGCGCAGAGGCCGGTCCATTGTGTCATTTAAGCTTGCCATTTAAAGGAAAAGTTCACCCAGAAATTCTGTCATCATTTACTCAACCTCACGTCGTTCCGAACCCATATGCTGTTAGTTTATTCTGTGGAGATATTTTAAGACTCTTTATACAGCTACACTACCACTCAAAAGTTTTGGGTCGATAAGATTTTTTAAGCTTTTGAAAGAAGTCTCTTGAGCTCAGCAAGGCTGCATTTATTCTATAAAAACTGCAGTAAATAATGAGAAATATTATTACAATTTAAAATAACTTCTCTATTTTAATATGCTTTAAGATGTAATACACTTCTGTGATGGCAAACTTCAGCAGCCATTACTCCAGTTCGGTGTCACATAAAATCATTCTACTATGCTGAATTCTCACTTAAATGGATGGTTCACCCAAAAATGAAAGGGCATCCAAGATGTAAGTGACTTTGTTTCTTCAGTAGAACACAAATGAAGATTTTTAACTCAAACCGTTGCAGTCTGTCAGTCATATAATGAAAGTCAATGGCAACCAAACGTTCCGAAGCTCTGAGATTAAAAAAAAAAACAAACAGATGAAACCAAATTAAACCCTATGTATCGTGACGATACATTGAGGTGTTAAGACCCGAAACGTTCAGTCTGTGCAAAAAAACAAACAGTATTTCACAAATAAGGCATCTATAGATTCTATGTGCCAGCACCGGGTGTTGTGAATGAGCTCAGGAAAGTCAGAGATTGTGGTGAATAAGAAGTAAAAAATGCTATAAATACTGTTCAGTTTTTTGCACAGACCTATCGTTTCATGTCTTAACACTTAATGTATCGTCATGAGCCGTAGATTATAAATTGGTTTCGTCTGTTTTTTTGACTCTCACAGCTTTGGAATGTTTGGTGCCCATTGACTTCCATTATATGACTGACAGACTGCAAGAGTTAAAAGAGGTTTGAGTTAAAAAACCTTTGTTTGTGTTCTACTGAAGAAACAAAGTCACCTATATCTTGAATGCTCTGGTGGTAAGCAGATAAACATCAAATTTTCACTTTTGGGTGAACTATCCCATTATCAAATTTAGAAAAAGCATTTGCGCTCCTTAATATTTTTGTGTAAACTGTGATATAGGATACTTTGATGAAGTTAAAAAGAACAGGGCTGCGTTCTCCGATAACGTTGTCTCTTAGCGCGCTACGAAGACTCAAAAGGTACACCTTAACTACAGTTATA
>JAUMHE010000043.1:14560271-14574975 GCA_032359235.1 Enteromius mattozi | reverse complement strand
TGTGTAATAAGTAAAACATAATACACCTTTAGTGTTTTAATAATGTATTTTCATAGTTCAAAAAATATTTAACCCAAAAATGAAAAACATAATAAATGACTCATGCTTTTCACCATTTTTGCTGTGCTCAATGTATGTGTTGATCAGTGTTCATAAATTAAATAAAAAAAAAGATTAAATTAAATCTGTTCATCTTGTAAAGCAATCAAGTCTCTTCAGAAGACTTAGATTACTATATTTTCCAGAAAATAGGTACCTTATCAAAAATGAATCACATAGAGAGAGAAATGTTTACAAACATTATAAACAATATAAAAATGTATTTCGTTCCCCTCATATACAGTATATTTTTTAATATGATCAGAATGCAACAGGACTGAAAGAATTAAGTATAAAACAACCATAAATTATAGTGGCATTCACTATAAACAACATTCCTAGCCAAAATGGAATTATTTTAAAAATAAAATTGGGCTCACATGCCACTCTCAATATTAACTGCATTATATAAATCACGTCACAATACAATTTGCAGTAAAAGTTTTCGGGAAATTGACATTCAATGGAGGAACAGAATTCTATCAGGTTTCATTAAAAATATCTTCATTAGTGTTCTGAAGATGAACAAAATCTTAAGGGTTTAGAATGCCATGAAGGTGAATAATTGATGACAAAATTTACATTTTTGAGTGAACTCAACTAACCCTTTAAGATAGAAAGCTTGAGTCTGAAACATGTAAATAAAACTTAATATTCAATGATTCAAAAGTATTAAGAAAGTTGAAAAATGGCTAGTTATAATTACTAATTCTTTACTCAAAGTGCTTTGCATGGGGTGAGGGGGAGGGGGTCTCATCCACCACCAGTGTGCAGAATCTACCTGGATGATGCCCACCACACACCAGTTTATTGGTGAAGATAAAATTGGAATATGGGTATGATTAGTAGCCCATGATGGTTAGAGGCCAATAGGCAAATTTGGTCAGGATGCAGAGGTCACACCTGGAATTTTTAATGGACCCTGGTTAACGTCTCACCCGGAGGACAGTGCTTGTTGATAGTAGTGTCCCCCCATCACTATACTGGGGTGCTAGGACTCACACAAACCACAGGGTGAGCACCCACTGTGCACCTCACTAGCACCCCTCCAGCAGCAAACGATTTCCCCAGGTGCTCTCCCATCCAGGTACTAACCAGGCTCAACCCTGCTTAGCTTCAGTGTGTGACCAGTCTTGCGCTACAGGGTGAAGCAACTGCTCCCGTTTTAATAATAAATATTTATTGGGAAAAGAATAACCCACCTGTCTGAGCATCCACAGAGAAGTGCGGTTGCCCCTGAACAAGCGTGTACACCAGCCGCGCGCTGTTCCCGTAAGTGGGATCATCTGCGTCTGAAGCCGTCACCTGAATGATGGAGGTCCCTGAGGAAGAGTTTCAGGAAGCAAGAGAAAGACAGTGAGCAAGAAGGCAATAAGAGATGATCAATATGGCACATATGAGCACAGGTCATCACAGGACAAGCACATTACATGAAGAGAGCCGTATAAAGACTGACAGATTCTCCCCTTCTCTTCTCTCTCTCTCTCCCTCCTGCTGCAGTGTGACAAATACAGTATTCACTTTCTCTTCTCCCCAGCTGCACACCTTCTTTCATTCGCGCCTCTGTCTGTCTCACTTCATTTCTCTTCATCTCCTTCTCCAATTCCCCATTTGCTCCCTCTCTCAAACTCTATGCCTGTTTCTGCGGCCACACTCCCCTGTTCCCTTGACTCCCTCATGTCTCGAATCTCTCTTTCTCTCCTGACAGATATGGACTTTTTTCCAACCAAATAAATCAAAGAGCTTCACACGAAGGACCGAAGTGGTTTGAAACGAACATATATATGTACAATGGAAAGAGAACTACGTTTCCCATGGGGCAACGGCTGACAAGCTCAGAGGGACGGGGGGATTTGTGGGAGCAGCTGTTGCTGTTTTCAGACATCAAAGGCCTGACAGTGTCACCATGAGAGCTTGTGGGTTGAGGGGAGGGTGCTGTCTGATTACAGATCTTTCGCAGGTAGTTAAGAAGCGGCAAATAGAAGACGGTAGGAGAACGAGAGCGAACGAGAGAGAGATTGTCACTGTAAACGAACGATCAGATAGGCAGATCAAAAAACAGACGTGACTGCTGGGTTGATGCAACATGCACCGGCTCAGAGAAATCTATTCATATTCAATCTAAGTGGAACTGAAGAAACACACCACAATTTAGACTGATAACGCATTCACACTGATGGAATATTAGATTTGAATGGCGCTCTGGTTTCGTTTACCTCAGCAAGGGTTCAAGCATTCAGATGCGGTGCAGAATATTTCTTGTTTGCGGATGGGATCCTTTGATATTAATTAAACCCATTTCAGGCAAAACAAAACAAGCATGACTGTCTAGGGGTAATATTTGGAGGCCGCCTCAAACGGACATAACATCGATAAACGTGAGAGGTTATTTCACCGAATGAGAGTCATTAACATTTAAACGCCGCAAATTATAGGGAGCATTTTCCTGGGCTTGTCATCCCAAGATTTTTGGGACAGCATGAATCCTGCATTATTCAAAAATCATTGACATTCACCAAGAAAACGTGCTAGCGGGGATGAGCATATGTTGTCTTCCGCTACCTATGTTTGCCATCTCGGGTACTGTGGCGCTGTAGGGTCCTTCCTCGAAGACAGGTGGGTTGTCGTTGATATCCTGCACTCTAATGATGAACTGGGAGGAGGGCTCCAGGGCACGCTCTGTCTGACTGTCTGTTGCTGTGGCAATCAGCCGGTATTCGTCCTTCTCCTCCCGGTCCAAGGGCTTGGTTACGTGGATGTTGCCCGTGTTCTCGTCAATCACAAACACTGACCCCGCCCCCTCGCCCCGCAGCACGTATCTAGTGCGTCCATCACCTCTGTCCATGTCAGTGTGAAGCTGATGAGGAGAAAAAGAGAGAGAAAGGTTGAGATTACAAGAAACTGAAGGGTTCAAAAGGACTAATATATTGTAAACACAGTGCTGGGTAGATTGTAGTCCATTAGTGATTCCAAATTAGTAACCCATTATATTACACATTTTAGCTCATACAATTTGGTTTTTTATTATTTTTAGATTACTTGTAAGCCAACTCATCTGCCACAATTGATTTATCATGAAAACCGTGTTTACGTGCTATAGTCGGGTGCCCAGTGCATCTACCATCCCAGAAATTGTGAAAAAGCACAACCCAGTAAATTTTTTTTCTGCTTAGCCTTTCTCTGCAAGCTTGTGAAAAAATAAACTGCTCAGATTACGCTCCCCATAATGTAAAAAGGAGATCGTATTATAATATTATCGCCTCTTAATCTGCAAGTTTCAACCCTCAGCGCCCTCATTATGTTTTGCAAGAAATAATAGCAAACCAGTTCTACAGCCATGGCAAAAGTTTGAGCAAAGCTTGCTAACTGTTCTGTCTTTGGCTGCACTGATAAGCACATAAGACTACTAAGAGTCAAGCCTCAGAGGACACAAGAGAGCAGTGGATTTATTGATTTATTTACTATACTGTACATTATGCTGCTGCCACACAGATCTAATATAAACATGCAATTTCTTTCTCAGCAGTTAACCTTCACAGACAAAACCTGTTTTTGTAGCTCAACAAAAACATAAACGTGTGTATTTGACAGTAATACATCAAAGAGAGCTTAATTTAGTTTATCTGAAGTTTAAAGTGCCCCTATTACGTATGTACCATGTGTAAAGCTATTATCTCTCAAAAGAAAGAGTCGAGTCTGAATCATTGAAACTAGTCGTTTTTAAAAAGAATCACAGGCCGTTTCATGTTGATGTCAACATGAAACATTAGCATACTGCCTGCCCACTTATTGCATGCACAAAACTTTCATGTTGGTCTGATTGAAAATGCTAATTTATTCTTTGCCACTAGGTGCCGCTTTTGCAGCAGTAAAAACTGGCTGTACACAAAGCAGAACTGCTCTCTCAAAAGCTGCTTTATTAGGCATTACAGGCATGACCAATTGACCTATCGGTAAGCCCCTCCCCTCAAACGTATATGAGCCAATGACAGTCGAGTATCAGTTGCACAGAGAGTGGAACTCGGACATCTGTAGGTTTCAGAGCCATAGAGAAACACTGGAAGACCAGAAGCATGTATCGTTTTTATGGGGTGTATACTTTTAAAAAGGACAAACAATGTGTCTGAGGTACTTGTAACACTGATTCTAGGTATCCTGAGAGGATAGGGTATATAATTTATTTTATTCAATTCCCTGAATCTGAAAAAACATTGCAAAATGTCCCTAAGCATGCAACCTCAATCCAAATGAAGAAAAAACAGTAACTCTAGTCTGATTATGAGCATTTTAAAATGTAATATAATCAAATGACAACTATTTTTTTTTTAAATGCAATTATGCAATCCAGATTACATGTGATCAGTTACTACCCAGCACTGAGTATACAGAGAAGCCTAAAGCAAAAACAGTATAAAACAAAAAAATTAATCATGAAATATAGACTCCACTTTGACAGATGAGGACTTCAGGGGCTTGTTTGCAGACAGTACAGATGGGCGGTAATGATCACACAGCTTTGCATGAAGCGCTCATACTCTGGGCATTGATTGCGGGTGGAGTCTGGTTACCGGATCAGCGGCAGTCTACGTCTAAGGAGCCTTCATGCAGTGAGCAAAGCCTGGGCTGCATAGGGAGCGTGTGACGCTCAGAGAGAAGAGTGTGGAGAACGCATCAGCATTCATCCTCATTACCGCTTCTACGTGGCCAGAATACGGCTGCTTAAAAAGACCCCATAACAGCACAACTTCAACAAAAAGTGCCACACAGCAAGTTTGGAAGACAAATGGGAGCGTGTCCTATGTTTGCAGGCATTCGAGTGTGGAAAGAGCTGAGTGTGTTCCCTCAATGGAATCAAAATGGAGATTTTTTGGAATCAGAATATTCATTGGCTTTTCTAGATTGAATTTTGGGACAAAACATGTGGTTGTGTAGATGTAAATCCCCGAAGAATGTCCTGACACTCGGTGGGCAGTGATGATGAAAAGTGTAAGAAGGTACATTCTGCTCTGTGATACACACATTCCTGTGTATGATAGCCAGGCCAAATGCAACAAGTTGGCAAGCAATAAAACAGTTTTTCCATGTCAAAGGGTGCTCACATTGAGGTCTCCAGGTCGCTGCACTGCTGGTTGATCGTAGGCGTTTCTGCTAAGCTATCTGCATCACAAAGCTTTTCTCAGTATGTTCATATGTAGTTTAAATGTTCAACTACGGTCATGCTAAAGCAATAATTTTAAAATGTCATTGACTGAAATTGTACTAGGCAGATTTGTGCACAGTTGGACTGACAGATCAAGATCAAGCATGTATTACTTAAAAAATTAATACGTAAGTACTTAATTGTTGAGTTATTGCATTTTATATTGTTTCATATTTTATCATTATTATTATTATTATTATTACCTAATTAGCAGTAATATTAAATAATATAAGTCATGAATTAATCACATTTACTTGAGGCCAATCAGAATAACAAAAAGGTACAGCAGGTCAAATAAATCAGTTAATTAATAAATAATTCTTTGGTTAATTTTTGTAAAGATGAACCAACACTCCCAGATAATGTGACTGCAGCATGACCTTATCCAGCATGTGTAGTTATTATAATAACATACAGTATTATGTTTCATTTTTACCACTCTTTTTTAATAACTCTCTTAGTCTTAAGGTTTTTGTAAAAAATAAAAAATAAATACGACCTCATGTTGGGTCAATCACATCACAATCACTGCCTCCAAAAACTTCGTCCATTATTAAAAAATTCAGATCAAGGTTGATCTGTAGCAAGCATTTACATAGGAAAGAATGACAAATATGTAAACAATCAGTTTAAAAGAAACACATAGGAAAATTTTGTAATGAGTGTACGAGTGTGAAATTAGATTTTTACATCAGTATAGCTTTTAACTAACCAATTTTGCTCAAAGCATATTTAATGAATGATGATGGTGGGGTTTCCACAATCAGCCTCTACCTGAATAATGCGACAGCAGCTTTATTTTGCCAGAACTCCCACCACACACCAGTTATCAATGGAGAGTCGACAGTGTGAAGTAGCCAATTATATGGATGATTAGGAGGCCATGATGGAGTGAGGCCAATTTGACCAGGGCACACTGGTTGCATACCTACTCTTCAAAAAAGCACCCTGAGATTTTTAATGACCGCCAACAGTCAAAACCTCAGCTTAGTCTCTGTTTATACCTGGTATTAAATCCGTTCTGGGTTATCTGATGACAGCTGGTCAGCTGAGACAAGTCACTGTCACAGGTTCTTTGATTTCAGGGCTACAAACACCACTTATTAAGTCAAGAAGACACTACATGTTTGCAAGTGCATCAAATTGCTTATTACACACTAAATATACCAAATCTACTGCAAACATGCTGTTTTAAATAAAATGCGTATTGTTATTTTAGCTCCTAGTTTTTGGCTGAACTTCACATGATCTGCCTCATTTAATGCTGATGTAAATCCAAGATATTCCACACAGTCTTATGCATGTACTGTATATGCATGCAACGTTATGTCATCTTACATCTTCAGTCAAAATATTTATTTATTTAATTTTTTTTGGTGCTCTCCAATATTATATAAACATTTATTAGTAACATAAAAATACATATTTTAATACAATAAAAATAACTGATTTAACTCAATATTATATATAAAATGCATACTGTATAAGATAACTAAATATATTTTAAATTATACTGTCCTATCAGCAGCAGTAATATGCTCATTTGGTGCTTATTGTTAACATTTCTTACTATTCTTATTATCCATGTTTAATATTTTTGTGAAAACAACAATATTTAATTTTTTTTTAGGATTCTTTGATTAATATAACTTTTTTTTTGCCATTTATTTAAAACTGAAATGCTTTCTAATATTAGATCTTTGCTCTCCCTGTTCATTGTTATCAACTTAATGCATCCTTGCTAGATAATAATAATTCCTTTCTTAAAAAAACAAAATGTAGTATACATGTATTCGTTATAACTGTGAAAACAAATGATAAATATGTGCTATCTACTAAGTCACAAAACCTTTTGGACCCCACACCTGTATTTAGGCACTGACCACTTATGATCAGACTGTCCAAAACGGATGTTAACACCAGGTGTTAGTCAGTACCTCTGCATCAGTTGGAAATCAGTCGGGATATCTACGTGACTCCCAGTCCAGGTGTGGCATGTGGTTTCTACTGAGAGCGGCAGCCACGAAGCTGTTGCTGTGTTGTGGCTCTGGAATTCCTGCTTCCATTAATTCCGCCTTGAGCTCTCGGTCAGTCAAGTCTGCCAGCGGTTTGCCGTTCCAAGCCCGGGGTTCTTAACGAAGGGCCTTAATGACCCGCCTTAACGACAGGCCTTAACGACAGGACTTAACGAGGCCCTTAATGAAGCTGCCGCTATCGTTAAGGCTGGCGATGGCGGGATGATGAAAGACGCTGAGAATCCCCTCTGTGTAGTCATGGAGAATGAGAGGAGCGTGTCCTTTTGTCCCTGGCACTGACCTGATCGACGCGACCTCCGCCGACACTCCTTGTGATTTACACATCCAATAACATCGATGTAGTGTCACGGCTCAAAGCAAACACTCCAACACACACACGGACTCAAGGACAGACACACAGCGTGATGCACAACCACACACACACACACTCTTCCAACCAGATGCCTGACCACATTAGAGAAAGAAAAAAAACAAGCATGATTTTAAACAGTCGCACCATTATTGGCCCTAGCGAGATTAGTATATCGTACTAAATGAAGTCTAATATCTACACAGGCCGACACCTTAATAAAGGACTTATCAAAGAGGCAGTTGATTTAAAAACAAGACATTCGGAAAAGCAACTGAATTATACATGAAATGGCATCAGAAAGGTCTAATTTATGCAGCGGCATCCAGCTGACCATAATATGCATTCAAATTAGCCATGTAAATTCTTGGCAGACATCCTGTTTCAAGGACAGATTTTCTGCTTCTTTTGTGTACATGGGTATTATCATTAGGTCTCTAAATCAACTAAATTACTTATATTATAAAGTAATGTTCTTATACTCATATAGTCAATTTCATATTTTTGCAATAACCATAAATCATGAACTGTGGGAAAAAAATATTCAGTGTCAACCTCTAAATCACTTAAATAACTTATTCGGGTATACTCAATTTCACATTCCTGCAGCACAATAAATCATAAAACATTGGGAGAGGGGAAAAAAATGTATTTCGCATCTGTGCATTAACCTAATGAATGTGTTTTCCTGGGCAGATTTATTTAGCGCCCCGCGAGTTGGGAGAAACAGTGTTTGAGAAAATGGCACTTCAGCCATCATGTGAAATGGGTTTTGACTGCTCTAAACAGCAATGCGGTGGCCTGGATACCGAGAGGCCATCTACACACATAACCATTACAGAAACACACACTCCGATACACACAGATCTCAGCGTGTTATGAGTTTCAATCCCCCTTTGCCACCGGGGAATCTTATCAAAGGCTTTAAGGCTGATGGGAGAGAATCCTCGGCTCCTTCACGTCTGAGTGAGGAAGATGAAGCTCATCTGCTTCTCCTCAGAGGAGCTCAGCAACACATGACTCACTAGCGCCATTGAGATGTGTTACTTAAAAAGTGATGCATTTTTCTCATTCATCATCATCATTATTATTAGCATTATTATTATTAAGGTGGTACTTTTGCTTTGTCACTGCTCCACTGTCTTGTCAAAAATAAGACAATAAATGAATAGTAGAAACAAATAAATATTTATTTATAATATTTAGCTTATAATGACAATAAAAAATACTGCTTTATAAGATAATAATAATATATATTCATATATTATAATATATTTATATTTACTGCTTTTAAGATAATAATAATAATAAAAGTATAATATAAGTCCAAGAGTTAATAAAAAAACATATGATCCACATTTCACTGTTATATCGATTACTGAATTAATTACATTATAATTACATACTCAATTTAATTCAATTTATAAAATTTTTTTAATATTACAATTGAAAATTTATCAATGAAACTATTTTAATCTAAAAAAAAGTAGGTAAATATATAAACCAACAAATAAAAAAAATAAAAAAATCTTATTTCGTGAATAATAGATTAGATTTCTAATTCAAAATTAATGCCTAATTCAATGTGTTACTTGCTGTTTCTTTAAAATTGTTTTCACACTAAAATTTACTAGCAATTTCTGAGTGGAATCTGTTCATACACTCAATCTTTGTCAGCGTGCCCATGAAAATGAAGGCTGCCAGAAAGCATATCAGTATTAAAAGATTCACTAAAGTAGCATTATAACAACTTTCACTTAAAGGCTTCAGGGCATATCTCTCAAAACAAGTCAAATGACAAACCAGACAATCTATTACACATCTATTTTATTTCTGTTCTGGCACGGTGACAGGTCTCTTTCGCAGGTGCAGTGTGGGAGAATTCCAAATCGGGGTGACCTTGCTTGGCTAACTCTCCACTCTTGGCCCTGCTGCATGGCTAAGAGCAAGCGTGACTGTGTCTTCTCACCCAGACTGACCTTCCATCTGTCTGGCCCCCAGCTAGAAGCAACCTCGCATCCCTCACTGGATCTCCTCTGCCAGGCGGCTCCGCACCTGCAGCCCCAAGGCCCAGCTGAGAGTCCACGACTGTGGGGCCGACACAGAGCTTTAGAGGCGCCCTTATCTATCCACTGACACATAATTAACATCAGCCCTGCCAGCCCAGATGCACTGACCGCATTATTAAAGCTGTTTACCCTGGCGTAACCTGACACCATAACACCCAAGCACCAGACTTCAGGCTCTAATCATGGAAATCAGACAGAAAAATGGAATTTACAGTATATCACAGCAAATTTGGAAATAATACATCGAATGTATGGCTCTACACTTTATCAAATCGCAGTATAGACTACTGTCTCTGAATATTAAAGTGCAAAAAGACCATTTTAAATAAAGCACACTCTCAGAAATAAAGTTACAAAAGGTGTCACTGGGGCGGTACCTTTTCAAAAGGAACACTTTTGTACCTATTAGGTTAAAATATGTACACTTTAAGTACTAATATGTAACTTTAGGGTACCAAAATGGACCAAACATTTGAAAAGGTACTGCCCCAGTGACAGCTTTTATACCTTTATTTCTGAGAGTACTCTGTGTGTTTCTCTGTGAATGAACAGCATGGTTTTGTCTAACACATTTACTCACGCAAACATGACACTTGAGGTGTTTTTAGTGTCTGCTGTCTCATCATATGAAGACACTTCATCTCCAGATCTGCTCTCAGCTCATATGATGAGTATTTCACTATTTCATTATTTGATAAAAAAAAAAAACTATCGTCTTAACACAGAAGACAACTCATCAAAATAAAAAGATTTTGTGTCAAGAAATTGTAAAAATAATTACTATTGTAGTGAGTGTATTTATACTAATAATAAAATTTGTATTCTTTATTCTTTAATGAACAAAAAAAACTAAATTTCATTTTCAAATGTATACATTTTTAAATTGTTACATTTTGAAAAATCAAAGCATTAATTACATAATGAATAAATAAATAAAGGATTTTACAGGGTGCTAAAACAGGAAGGTTCAGTTTATCTATGCTCAAACCCGTAGAAGGACCAATTTGACTCAAAACGTAAGCACTATGAGAACTACTGTAGGTGAGAATGGTATCTTACAGTTGATTTCACAAGTGGGGTTGAGCTGCAGTTACAGGTCAGTGGTGTCACAGCGCAGCCTGGTTTCACCCACACTCTTAAACTAATGCTCCTAGCAAGCTAGTAGGGGTGCTGTGGTTAGTTGCTGGTGCTGAGTCTGATAATCGAGGTGTTGTTTTTGTCCGTGTTGTTTTTGTCAGGCTGAGCCGAAACTGATGTAATGCCATCTGACTCAGCTTGGCCCAACACCCAACAACGTCCATCACCCACGTGTCACTTGTGCCCACGTTTGCCGGTCACATGAGTAGTTGTTTCACATCATCAGCAAGTATTTTTCCAATTTGCTGCTGTTGATCAGCCTCCTTCATGCATCATTTATGATCAAAACCATCTTTATTTGGCACAAGTTTATGCAAATACCAGTGGTTATTATCATAATCAGCTGAAATATGAAGAAAGAGCGCGTGGTTGGTTTATGAATGTGTTTAACTTTAATGGGTTGGCTTTGAAGCCGATGCTATATACTTTAGCTTTATTTACTTTAATATTTTTAACAGGGGAGCATGTGGGCAGAGAAAGGGCACCAATCCTGATGCAAATTTTTTCTGGGCATTTAAAGGGCAGTTTGCTCACTTCTATGCCATTGTCTAACAGTGCCAAGACGAGCGACCCTGTGCCAAACACTATACATCACTTAACTGCAAAAGACTGAGCTTCTTATTTTAATTGTTCTGAGCGTGACTTTGAGTAGGCTGTATGAATAAATGCCCAAACAATAGTAACTTGGTGCTTTTCCAAACATTTTGCATATAAAATGCTATGCAGGTTAAAAATAGCAAACGCCGGTGTCCCTGGAGAAGCATTAAGCATGTTTATTAACCATTAGGGTGCAGTCCCTTTGAAAGTGGTCTTCTCTATGCCTTATTCCCTGTAAAGGAGAAAACCCTTTGAAGTGGTAACTCTTTAAGGGGTTTGCAGAGAACAGGGATCACAAATCGTAGTGGTCTGAAAAATATAGCTATATAACGTCTTTAGAGCTCGATGGAAGAAGGGAGTCACTGTACTGTTATGTTGCTCATTCATCCTAAACATGAACAAATGCCATCATTACATAGCTTACATAACACACACAGACATACTGTATGTACGTATTTAAAATATTTATTCCAAATATCAAATTACATTTTATTTATTTAAATTAGTATATATGCTATTTTTATATTGAATAGGTTTGCAGGTTTCTTCTTTACACCAGTAGAGAGCGACAGATTGATATAAAGTCAGAATTGCGAGATACAAACTTGCAATTCAGACTTATTTTCTCACAATTGCGAGACATAAAGTCAGAATTGCGAGACAAAGTCAGAATTGCGAGATATAAAGTCACAATATCACGCATTTCTTTTTTTCACATAATTGTGACTTTATATCTTGCAATTCTGACTTTAGAACTTGCAATTGTGAGTTTATATCTCACAATTTTGAGAAAAAAGGCAGAATTGTGAGATAAAAAAGTCGCAATAACCTTTTTTTTTTATTCAGTGGCAGAAACGGCTTCCATAAAATGCTGATTTATTCGGGTACAACATTTTTATGAAGGAATAATTGAATCATTCACCCAATTTATCTGTTTAAAGTTCCCCTATTATGGTAACTCATATTTATGGAAAGGTTCATATTTTGGTTTTGGGAGTCTTCAACAACAGATAAGATATCCATGCAAGGTCAAAAAATTATTATTCTTATAATATGTATTTCTTTTTACCTTGCTTGCTCAACGACTCCCAAAGAACTCGCTCAATGATTCATTTTTCCAAACCCCTCTTTGTGTGACGGTAATCTGCCGTGATTGGTCCGATTGGTCTCATTTTCATTTCATAATGCATGTGATGCCTGATAAAGCAGCATTACCAGGCAAACAGCTTGTTCAAAACACAGATTTTAATTTTTTTTTAATTAACCAGGTTTTACAAAACAAACAAACAAAGAAACCTGCTATAGTTAAACCATGATTACCAAATTAACCATGCTTGTGTTACTGGTATTTGTAGCAAAATTGAGATTATAATAATTTGTTAATTCCAAAAAACATGGTTACTACACTTATCATAATAAAACTATGGTTAATTTCTTATGGTTAATTATCATGATGGTTTATGTTGTGTTAAACAATATATGACTTACATAGTCCATTTTTTATTTACCTGCTGCAATAATCTTTTTTAATTATGTTAATTTCCTCAGAAAATACTGATGCAACAAATTAAATTTATCATGTAGGTCTAATTTATATGATTTTTAATTGATTGACAGCCTTAATAATATAGAGATTTTGAAGCTCGGCTCATGCAGTTCAAAGACTTGTTCTGACTGTAGCCTCCGGCTTCACGCTATAATATTGATAATGTGCCTTTTGCAGTTCACATCTGAAAAATACACATGTAGTCATTCATACCTGCAAAAATCGCCATCTGCATATTCATGTTAACAGTAAAAGCCACAGGTCAATTTCCCTCCCTCAAAGCATGACTCTATTCAATAATCTCTCTTCATCTCTCTCTCTCTCGGTGGCATTGCCCTCACTCAGGGGCAGTAGACATGGTTAAGCAGAGCGGACGGCCAGCCTCAGCTGAGAAGATTCAGAATAAATATTAGCTCAAGGTCATGCACTGTATTCACACTGGACTATACATAATCATGAGTTAGCCCCCCACATGAGCATCTCCCGTCTGAGCATGAGCGAAGTCCTACAGTGCTCCAGCTGCAAATTACTGAAATTAGTGAACTAGATCTAAAGCCTTTATTCTAGAGAACCTGCAAGTTACACAATGTCTTCAATGTTGAAACTTGGCTTTACCAGGGTTTCCCAACCTTTGGGGTCACCACATCTATTTGATTTTAGTGGAAATTATTATGATTTTACTTAGAAAATTACAAAACTAAGCTAAACTGAAATATTAAAAATGTATAAAACAAAATTACTACTAAAATAAAAAAAAACATAAAAATAAAAGTTAACCTAAAATATCAACATAATACTAAAAAACACAGCTGCACTATTTTTAGAGAGTCTGTATAAAACCCTGCATTCTTTTCCGTTCTAGCTCTTTTGTACTCCCGATGCAGGAGCATGTCCTGTGTGAATGGGGTGTTAATTAAAAAGCCATGGGTAAATACCAGACGGAATGCAGCATGGGCCAAAAAAAATCCTTGTTTCTTGTGAAAATTCTCAGCATTCTGTGAACGACTTGCCATTAAAAGAAAAGCATGCAACAGACTGAAAGTGTGAAGTGATATTCATAAAGCAAATTACTAGAATCACTCTTGATGTATCTGAGGAAATGTATTCCAAAAGATGCAATGGCAGGTAATTCGGTCAGTTTATATAAACTGTTCAAAGATGCAAGGGGAAAAGAAGCTTGTGAAGCATATCATTTGTAAAAAAAAAAAAAAAAAAAAGTGAATACCAAACTGCTGCCCGATGTGACAATCACTATGGAGCACCAAGTGTGACCTGACTAATTTCATGCACCGTGTGAAATGGGTGACACAAAATGCAGTTTTTCATAACAAAATGCAGTTACACTTTAATGTGTTTCATATACAGATTGACAAAAGCTAGCAGCATTTTGTCACCAGAACCTTTCCATTTTGACTGCGAAAGGTGTTATCGACAAATTGAAAAATCACTCTTGTGTGTGCAACTAGAGAGAACCTGTGTGAATTTTGTGCATGAAACGAGCCTCTGCTTAAAATTCTGTGTAACTGTATTTTGTCATGTTTGCAGTATTGCATTTTCATGTCACATAATTAATTTGGTTCAAGAAATTAGTCAGTATTTCAACATATTCCAATTTACCTTAAAAAAAAGTTTTTTATAGATTTGGACAAACGTATCACTTCTTTTTTATGG
>JAUMHE010000043.1:14547394-14558281 GCA_032359235.1 Enteromius mattozi | reverse complement strand
TTCCGCAGAACACAAAAGATGTTCTGATATATGTTTCAATTGTTTTGTCTATACTAACACCATTGGAGTGCCCAGTTGACTTTCAATGAACAGTAGAGTATGACAAAAAAGTTATCTTTTTTTGTGTTCTTCAAAGGAATGTCAGTCGCACGGGTAATTTTCCATTGTTAAACAGTGGTCAGTTGTGTCTCTCATCTTTTGAAGCATCTCACGTTTGACACTTTAATCTAAAACGCAATGCTCAAGTCTTAAAAAGTGCTTTTTCCACTTTTTGCACCTCATGTTTTTCAATGCCAAAACATATTATGGTGTAAAAATATTATGGTGTAAAATGAATTAATGTAAAATTAACATTTAAGATTCTGTATTATTAATAAGACACTAATCAAATATATAAGACACAAATTATATTGACACTGAGCACGGCAGAACACAAACTTGTCATTAAAACAAAAAGCAGACAAACCGAATACTTATCGCTCAAATTATTTTGCTAATAATATCATTTATAACAAAGAATGTTATAGCATTCTCACTAATGGTCTCAGACTTCTGGACCCCACTGTTTGTGTTTTCCGTGTTGACCCTCTCCTCCCCTCTCGCATGCATTTCCAGCTCATTTGCTCTGCGGCATTAACCTTCCGACATTTTCTCATTCCTAGCCCATCTCTCTGTCCATCCGTCATCTCCGCCGCCCACCCCGTCGCTCATCTCGACATCTCAGCATCATTCCCATAACTTCCTTTATCATTTACCTGTGCGCCCCTCCTTTTCTTCTCTCCCTCTCTCTCCTTGTCAGTCTCTTTCTCTCTCTAATTGCTCTCTCTCTCCTGCTGAGCTCCAGCCCGGAGGCTAAATGATTTTCACTGCAAGAGACAGAGTGAAAGAAAACACAAAGCCGTTCCGAAAGAGACATTCCGCAATTATTACTGATGATCTCTCTCGCAGCGTGTGTGTGCTGTAACTGTTGCCCCTGCTTGCTCTCTCTCTGTCGCTCACCCTCTGTGTCTGATTCTCACTTTATTATCATTTTTACTCATCCCCCTCCTTTGCTTTGTAGTGATATTTAATTCTATTTGGATGTGCAGTGTTTTAGAACAGCTTGTTGGCCATGCTTTTAGGAACGAAAGTAGACAAGCCGTGTGTGTGTGTGTGTGTGGCCAGATCGTGCATGCTACGCCATATTGGCCCCCCAAGAGACACACCCCATTAAAATGCCAGTGACAGCCACCATCTATCCCTGCCAACACCTAACATATTCAAAACGCTCTCAGAGTGCTCGAGAAATAAGAAATATAATAACCCAGCTTGCCATCGCTGCAAACGCGTACACAGCACGAAATTTGCACATGCTCCAAGGTTACTCAATTTCACCAGCTTGGAGCGCCACGGTGGCATCCTAACCTCGTCTTTTTCTTCCCCGAAAATACGCACCGTGCCTACAAATGTGCTCCTGTTGAATTCAGTTTTGGGTTTTATCAACAGATTGTCTCAGATCTTGGTGTTTTTTTGCATGAAGCGGCACAGGTGGTCTCGGTGATCATCGGTGAGGATCCCTCGTGACAGCCTAGGACCCTGGAGCTTGTGGAACGAGTGCAGGGGTTCAGGCAGCTGGTTGCTGCTGCAGTGTGTCGTTCCTCCAAGGAACAGCTTGATAGGTGGGTGCATAACATTACAAGGTTGCCTGTATAGTAATCTCCAGCACCTAAGCATACGGTAGGAGCACAAGGGCATCAACACGCTCATACCCTCTCACAACATACTTAACATTCATTCTTGACATGACACACACTTTAGTTCAAGGATGGATTGGGATTTAAAAACCAACATTGGACCATCACAACCCATCACGGATCATTTTTCACAATAGCAGAAAAAGTAAAATTGGGGTGAAGTTTGAAAAGGTATAAAAGACAGATGTGAGATATAAAGCCACAATACAAAAAGTCATATTAAGAGATCACAACTGTGCGAAATAACACAGTTTCAGATTTAAAGTCACATTATGTGATATAAAGTCATACCGTGAGATATAAATTTACAATCTTGGGAAATAAAGTTGCAACTGAGAGATATAGTGAGATATAAATTTAGATATAACGGCACATTTTTAGATATGGTCACATTTATGCATTATAAAGTCATTTTGTTAGATATGAGCTGAGTTTTATTAAAGACACAGTTGGGATATATAAAGTCACATTGTGAGGTATAAAGTCATATTGTGAAAGTCATATTATTAGATATAATCTCACAACCTTGAAAAATAATAGGCAAAGCCATGTCATGCAATAAAAATTTATATTTTGAGATATAAAGTGTCATTGTGCAATATATAGTAAATAGTCACAGATTCATATTTATCTATCTATCTAGCTAGCTAGCTAGCTATTTAACTATCTATCTATCGTTCTGTCTATCTATTAACTAATTTTATATACTTTGCTAAAGTACAAATTCACATTTTGAAAAATAACAAGCTGTTACAATTTAAAGATCACAATAAAATCACAATTTAAAATCAAAATTACATTGCAAAAGCAGCATTAATAAGATACACAATGAATGAAGCATCACTGGTAGTGTTGAGTGAGACTTTAAGATCAAAAAGTTTCATGTTCAAACTAATTTTCAGAAACTAGTAATGGGTGAGTCTGATTTGCTTTCATTATGTGCTTTTACTGAATTTACTAGGCTGACCTGTACTGTACAGTGCTATTAATAAAACACCATCCCCCCACATTTGGCCTCTAGCAGGTGAGGAGACTCACGGGCAGACAAATAGCAGCAGAAGAGCGATGGGGCAGCCAGCGGCAGGAAAGGAAGTATAGCACCCTGCGGTCAGTCAATGAACGACGCCTGGTGGCATCACCACAACCTGCTACAAGGTCACTTTCAAAAACCTTAACACGCACAGTCCCTCGATGGTGAAACAAACTCCTAACCCTTATACAAGATCCATGGCAATCCTCAAACCACATCAAAAAACAAACTGCACTTAACTGAGTGAATGCTTGAAAGAATAGTGGTGGACAAACTAAGTCTAAACTAAGGTCTCAGTCAGTGAGACCCTAATCTGAAACATCAAATTACTATTGGTGGAAAAGGTTTCAAAAGCCACCCGGCTGTAGATAACTGAGCTCCCATGAAATTACAGAAATTAAGGGTTTGTGAGTGTTTTTAAATGGATTTCATAAAGTATTTGCAACACATTTAATGGTGTTTTGATTCACTTGCTGTGAGAGGATTTGAAAATATGAACTGAAGAAAGTGAAAGATCAAAGCTCAGAATGCTGCTTAGAGATTCTCCTGGACAGAACTGTTTCAGAAGTCTGCGAGGAGATTTCTGAAGGCCTAACTGCATTTGTTGCTATTTAAAAAATTTAGGACTAAAGGCTGTGCTACCTCTCATTTTAGTTAATTCAGCAGGACGAACTACATAACATCACAGCTGCTTTTGCATTTAACTTACACTGACTGTTTCCAGTCCTCCTCACTTAATATTTTCAGTCATATCAGTACTTAGATGGGAAAATCTGATTTAAAATTGCTTTTAAAAATTGGTACTGCCTCCTAGATATACATCTGCCAACCTATCTGTCCCATTAAGAACTGAATCGAACATGTCTTTTAAATTCAGTCAATTTATGAATTTGTCCTGAGTGAAAATAATAGAACACTAGATAATTAGACAGAAAGATAACATAATGACATATAGATAGACCGAACGACAAGACAGACAGAATGACAGAGACAGAACGCTATACAGAAAGTAAGATGTATCAACAGATTCAGAGAGATACAGAGACAGATAAAGAGAGAGATGCTATACTCTAGACAGATAGATATATAAGAATAGAATGAAATAACTGACAAATACAGAATGATATAATGAAGTAAAGGCAGACAGACAAAAGAAAACAATGAAAGAAAACAAAAGAATGACAGACATAAAGATGGAATAAAAAAATGACAAAAATAAAGACAGAATGAAAGGCAAAATGAAAGCATGACAAATAGAAAAAGAAAAAGAACAACAGTTCAAACAGCAGAGACAGAGAGGGAAAAAAATAAAGGACAGACATACAAAATGATAACAAAATATGGACCTAATGAAGGAAATACAGATAGAATGACAGACAGAATGAAAGATTAACAGAATGAGAAAATGAAAGAACAAAAGACAGAACATAAAAACAATGGACAGAACAACAGACAAAAAATGAAAGAGAATGAAAGAATGACACAAAGAAAAAGAACTAGACCGAACAAAAGCATGATAATGTCAGAAAGAGAAAAGAAAAATAAAAGAAATATGGACAAAAAAGAACAATGGACAGAATGAAAGAACAACTGACAGAATGAAACAATGACAGACATGTAAACAGAATTGAAAGACAGACAGAAAAACAATTATTTAATGGCAAGTCAAAGTTTGGGCTTGCACAACTATCAGTGTTGAGAATAAATCCTAGTAGAGCAGCACAGAATTGCCAGTAGCCTCCACCAGTGTGTATTAGCCTGCTTTGAGCACAAAGCATCTGCAACACAAAATAGTGAAAATACCTGCCAAAACATGTTGCTAACAAAACAACCACAACATTTCCAATCAAAGCCAATCAAACAAAACCCAGAGGAGGGTAAAGGGCTGGGACACTTAAAGAGATAATCAAGAGACCCCAAGCACCAAAACATCACTTCCACAAACACAAAACCACAGAGGAACGATGGTGCTTTCAAGCACTTCAAGTACCAAATCTCAATCATGCCACTTTTATTTTGTACATCCAAATTACGTCTGTTAGGAACAGCCAAGGGAGGCCTACGGTTTTCTGAAAGTTGGTACGGTGGAGTGCAAATTTGTTTTCCCTATGCCTCACATTCTAGCGTTGCTTTCAGATGCAAAAGATGTGCTAATTTATGTCCATACATTAAGATCAAGAAGAAACTACATTCATTACGGAATACAGAGGAGCATATATTGTTATCATAAAGTCCCTGCTTATGCTCTCCAGCAATGAGTCCTCTGACATAAACATATGGATGCTTGTTATGCCAACCCCCCAATTTGATTATCATTTAACATAGCTATAATTGCATATAATTGATGTTACCTACCATAAAATATGTTAAAATGCATAATGGCCCAGTACGGTATTTATAGACTCTGTAATGAGTATATGAACACGCGCTCCAAATGCTGAATCTGTGATTAGCTTCATGCTGCAGATTGAGAGCGCTGTGGCACTTGGCACGTCTGCCGCGGGGCTACATAGTTCACTTCAGCCCTTTATTAAATCATAATCATCTCAGTTATAAGGCGCAGCAAAACACGTCCCCAATTGATCCAACAGACAGCAGTGCAGGCGGCTCTACATAGGGTCGAAGCAGCAAGATTAAACATCCGTAAGAGCATTAGGACACATAAGAGCATTAGGTGTGTACTTAACACACACAACACATGCTCAGGCTCAAAACGGGTTCAGCCGTGGTGTTAGATACCATGAAGAATGCTCGGTGAGCAGGGAACTATCAGTGACAGAATTGCCACCTGTTAAGCACACCATATTGGCTCTAATGACATACAGGACTGTCCATCTGTAGCAATGGTCAACAGCACCTAAGGCATTTTTAGTCTCGCAAATCCTTATTCCTTCACTCTGCTGCTTACTCTCACTCTCTCTTATTCATTCTGCTGTCTACGGGGCCCTAATGAAGATCAATGCTTGTCTTCTTACCCACTCTAAACAGCCATCCCGTTTGAGCTCAGTGATCAAATGTGTCTAAAACTATTGGGTGGATGTGTCTGGATCTGGAGTTGGGTATTAACAGCATGGAGGGGGTTCCATTAAATGCTGCAGGAGCCAGCTCACAGAGAGGAAGACGGTCCCAGAAGAGAACGTAAGAGGGGTTTTTTTTCTATTCCACAGTGCCGTCTGACTGCCTCGGGCAGACACGCAGAATCATCATCATTCATTTACTCAACGTATTACCCCACCGCCTTCCCCAGCCGCTCAAACTGCAGCTTAGGGAGATGGCAAGAGGAAAAAGATGAGAAAAAGACAGAAAGAGAAAGGTAGAAACTGTGAAATGAAAAAACAATGTCAGATATACAGTGCTAGTCAAAGTTTTGAAAACACCTGATTGTGATATTGATATTGAATATGATATTAAAGATCTTGTTACCTAAAGGCATGCAGTTAAATACTTGGGAGACAACAGAAAATGAGCTTAAAATCAAAACTGACACATTTTCTTGTTTTAAAGAACCTAACAAACTTAAAAAGATGATTCATGCTTAAAAGAAAAAACATTCTGTTAATTTACATTTTTTATTATGCTTAATTACCCTAATTTATTAACTAACACAATAAGTAACTGTACTTTGAAAGACATTTAAATAGTTGTATTATGTAGGAGTATCTTTATTAATTCTCACTGTGGTATAAAAAATTTTTAATCCATCTTTTAACAAAAAAAAAGTATTCAATTAAAATAAACATTTTTAAAATATTATATAAAATACAAATATTTAAAAAATAAATTAAATTGTTTGCCTTACTAGGAACTTCTGTCAAATAAATAAATAAATCTGACATTTAAGAGGTTTGCAAAGCTGTTATCAATGTAAACAGTGGCAAAAAAACTAAAATATAAAATACATTAGTTCTCAACATTTTTTGGTCACTACATAATTCCCATACATCCATTTGACATTTCATAATCTTATACATAGGCTAAAAAGAGAGTATGTGTAGGTATGTCTAAAATTTAACTGGTACTGTAAGTCAGGAGCACAGTTCAACACTTCGGCCCTCCAAACAGGGTGAGCAATGGAGTATGACTCACAGAAGACACATAATGTTATTTTTTACCCTCCACCACCAGGCTCTTGATTTTCTGATGAGAAGAGCAATTGTTCATCACAGAACATACTGTAGCTTTAACAGAGTAGAATCAACGGCTGATTAAGAGGCTGATTGAAACATTACTCTGTGACCTGCAGAGCTCGGCTTCCTCAGGATTCAAATAGACAAAGACAGCAAGGGAAACAAAAGACTGGGATAATGTGACTAATGCCATTAAGATCAGTGATGTGATAAACATCCAGGCACAGTGTTCAGTGGGAGATGTCTTTCAGTCTCAGTGTGAGCCTTTTACCCCAAATTCCCTGTGTTGAGGGTCATATTGGTTAGTGATCTTTGATTTCCCTCTGCCAAAGCGATTAAACCCAGCTCATTATTCAATTATAAATAAGTGGTTATTTAGATAAATGCAAATGTAAATTAATTTGTTGTTCTGTTTTTCCCATACAGTGTAAGTCAATGGGGTCCAAAACAACACTGGAACCCATTGTGCAAAAAAAACAAAAACATCTTTCAAAATATTTTTTTTCTTTTTAGTGTGAACTATCTTTTAAAAGGAAACATAGGGAGTTCTTACCCTTCCAATGAGCACTGGTTCTGGACCAGCATACTCCTCAATGACAAAGAACTGGTTCCAGATCCAGCTTCGTCGCTTTCTGGATCGAGAGATTTCCCCTTTTTGTTGATTCTGCCCGTCATCTTCATCCTCATCCATTTCCTGGAAAACAAGACCTCGTCCATCTCTGCCAGGGCGAGAGTCCACAGTCATTTCTCTGCTCTCCTCCACCTCCTTCCTTCCCCATTCCGGATCTGGTGGGAGTTTTAGGATGTGGCTGCTGTCAATAGGTTCTGAAATTTTAATCAATGGATTCTGAGTGGCACCGAATGCCATACCAACACTCTGATCTGATTCTCTTTTAACGTCAAGACTCCTTTCAGTCAGTGAGCTGAAAGCGCCAGGCCAATGTCCCCAGTCAATCTGAGACGGAGTGTGTGATATGCCCACATCGCTCTGACCATCGAAAGGGTTCGTCTCTGTCACAGGCATTATCTCACTTTGGGGAGTTGATGCTAAGTGAGTAGTGAAGTGTTTGTACTTCCATGAAGCAGTGCCAGGTGCACCTCTCGCCTCCATTTTTCTGTCCCCCTCACCTAGATCCATAGTGAATCCACTAAATTGTTTGAAGAGAGTGTGAACGGTTTGATCCGGATTTAGGCTGGTATTTGTAAAAATACTTGAATGTAGCTCAGCCGTCAGGTTATCTGAGTTATAAAGTTCAGGAGTGCCTATCCTGTCTTGTTTTTTCATTTTAAATGCCTCCACTTGACTGTGATCCATGTTGATCAAATCCCTTTTCCTGCTGTGACTCATTTTACCTGGAATATTTAGACCTGGAACACTCTGAAGCTGGGAATTCACAATCCGTACAAGGTTTTCTTTAGATATCAGTTTTAATAAGCTACCAGTCAGGTTCAATTTGCGAGGTGAATCTGGAGTGACTACTTTCGTACCCGTTGTAGTGTGAACAGCAGAATTGGAACTTGCTCTTGATCTTGAAGGGATTTTGGTTCTGGTTCTGTTGAAGTGTATGCCAGAAGCTGTCCTGTGGTGCATCGGGATCCATTTATCAACTCTTCCACCTTTCTTTGTGTTATTTCTGCCCCTTTTCAACTCTAAAATGTCTCTAGAGTCATCAGTCGGTACCTTTAAATCAGCTTGGTCTGAGTCTTCGTTTATTTGTACGGGTGGTTTAGCATTAAATCCAACAAAGTTTTCCTTGATGAAGACAGGAGAAGCTCCATGGCTCTGGTGAGCTTTGATCTGCTCTTCAACTTCCTCAGGACCAATCAGTTCTTTGATTCTTGTCATTGTATTTCCATTCCTCTCCAAACTTGTATCCCATTGGTCAGTTGCTCCATTTCCTGTGTGTTGGGTGTGAATTGAGCTCACTCCCCTTCTACGAACAATCTTAGTGACACAGGCTCCACCTACAATACATAGGGACACCAATAGGAGCAGCCTCCTGTCAATCATGTCGCACGTTTGTGATGTATCAATTTAAACAACTGATGAAAAGGCGTGTTCGCTTTCCAGTTGTCTTCATTCTTTCGTTCCTCTCTGTTTACTTTTCCCCACTTATTCCTCCATTACACCGCCTTCATCCAGTTTACGCAGAGCATGCGTTAAGTCACTTGTGTTCACTTTATGTATCTCCCTCTATCTCGCAGAGCTTCTGTGTTTTGGTGCTGGCAAAACGTTTTACTCAGTTTCCCACAGAGGGTTGGATGCCCTAGGAGAAAAGATAAAGATAATTAAGTTAAAACTTTAATCATTGCAGTATGTTAATTAAAAGTGGAACGACAAGGCAAGGTAGCAGAACACACAGCCAGGCTGATTCATTAACGTATGAGTAATCGCAAGACAGTAACATCAGCAGCATCATTAGAATTCAATATGAGCCAAGGAGGCTGATATTTCCTTGTTCTGTCAGATGTTGCAAGTATCTTTAGAAGGCTTATAGGAAAATTGTGTTATGGCATTTCATTTGTGCTCACTGAAGACAGAGCCCTGGTGGTAATGCACATGCTGATCATGTGCTGTTTCTTATATCTCACTCTCCTGTCCGATAAATGCCAAGGCCTACTGTATTTGAAAAGTTACAGCTAAGGTTTTATATGTTACAGTAAGATTCTGTAAATAAATCAAATGTTTTACACAGAGCAACCTTTAAATATTGCCTTTGACAATGGGGTCCCTTGGAGTTAAAAAAGTTGAGAACCAGCTATTTATTTTATATAATTTTTGGGGTGACCTATGTGTTTTATTGCAATCAACTGTAGTGTTTTTTAAAGTGTAGCACATCATTCTGAGCCTTCCTTCTGTGTCAACACTTCAAAACCTAGTTCAAGTGTTCCAGTTCAAGTGTTTGTTTGTTTTTGAGCAAACAAGACAAATATCTGTTAAAATTGATTTTGGTAAAATTCTATTCATGCATGGCCTAAGACCTAGGGAGGGGGGGGGAGACACACAAACCATTTGAGTATATTTTTTGTTGAAATGAATGACAGACTTCTCAAGCATTCAAGCATGCCATCTACTTCTCTAATAGAAGCTTCTTCCAAGTTCGTGATGCATCATTTCACAGGTTGATTTTTGCAATTACCTGAAAATGAAGCTGTTTCTACCACAATACATTACGACCTGCACAATTTTACAGTTTAAGTGTGATGTTGAATGAGGCTGTCTGATTTCTGTAGACATGAACAATGAGGCACTGCAGTGTAAGTTGTGTTTATAAAGAGTAATGAACAGTAAGTTGAATGATGGTAATGGTAAAACTGCATAACACTGCATGATGGGTTTTGTATGTGCACAGAGATGCCCTGTGGGACATATAATTGCAAAACAAAGAATTGTGGACTACAGAACTTCAACTCGAAAAGCATTGTGTTATGAGTTAGAGCCCTGGAAATTGCATAAAATGAGCCAATCAGACTGCAACTGGCTATTTTAATACGCTTCAGACATTCAGCGAATGAAATATACTGTGGATTTAACTGCAGAAGGATGCACTATAGGACTTCTACATTACATTGGTTAATGTCTTTTTAAACAGCAGGTAAAGGCCAGTAGTAACACTGGGTTAAGAGGCATTTGTCATTTTGAAAGGGGGTTAGCACTGATTTGCAAAGTTTAATCCTAAGAGTTTCCCAAAATGTACAATGTGATTCTAAACTCTGAAAATGCTGGGTTAACTATGGACAGAACCACTAATTGGGTTGTTTTGACCCAGCAGTTGGGTTAAATGTTAACCCAACCTTCTGGATAGCAAACTAAATGCTCTGGTTCTGTCCATGTTTGACCCACCGCTGGGTTGTATTTAACACAGCATTTTTTAGAATGGTGAGTTGTTTAGCAACAGTCCACCAATCATAAACAGCTTCAGTATTTGCCTTATTAATTTTTTTTAATTTAAAATGTTTTATATATATATATATAACATCTATATATATATATATA
>JAUMHE010000043.1:14505061-14538308 GCA_032359235.1 Enteromius mattozi | reverse complement strand
ATAAACATAATAAATAAACACAGCATAAACACATATATTATGTAAAGAAAAACTTTTATTTTGGATGCGATTAATCGTTTGACAGCAATAAATATATATATATTATTGATCATTTTTGGAGAAGCTTGAAAACCGGTGAAGATTGAAGATCAGGTGAAACATGCAAAAACTTTAAACTTAAAACTTAAATATTCAATTGCTGTGGTGTTATTCATTTATTATTTTAATTATTATTCTTGCATAATTAGCATTTTAAATTGACAAACCAATTTAAATATGAAAGGCTGTAGTCTCACACACACACCTGTCTCTTATATAATACTTGACACAGCCTCTCAACAGGATATAATACTGCTTCAGCAGATTAAAGCGCCTTCATTCTATTTATTTCTCTCCACACACAAGTACTTTCCAAGAGACCATTAATTTCCTCTCTTACTGTAAACGTTCCTGTAGAAGCTCAGCTGGACAGGCAGAAGACATCTGAAGTTGAAAACACCCAAATAGCCTCGGGCTAACCAAGAAATTTTTACATTTTATACACTACAATCCATAAAAAAAAAGACAATGCCTTTGTCATAAAGCCTGAAAGAGAATAATGACCCTTAATAGCTCATTTTACTAATTACTTCTCATTTGTCATTAAGCTGATGGTTTCATCCAGAGCAATTTACAATACGCTTATTATGGAAGGGCCCCTGTGGCGCAACTTGGGGTAAAGTGTCTTGCTCAAGGCCGCGACCCATTGATCAATCCTTACGAGGTTTGATCCAACAGCTTTTGGATTAGAGGCCAAGATCTTTACCTCAAGTCTTTTTAAAAAACTGCTAGAGTAAGTTCATACAACAACCAATGCTTCCATTGTTGCCTATAGTCACAATTTAGTCTCTGAAATGTCAATGGAAAGAAAAAAAGCAGCAGTACAGTAGCTCCACGGGGCACATCCTCTAGCTGAATAGCGATAAAGTGAACTTCTTCAGCAAACACAGATCGATTGGTTTTGTTCAAGCCATCTGCTGGATAGCCTTGCTATCAATGCTCAGAACTGACATCTTACATGAACCCAAATGCAACCGAATCACACGCTTTCTTATTATATCTCAGTTTACTTCTGAAGGGTTCTGTAGCCTAGAGCACTTTTTCTATATGTCATTAGAACTGCCTTTGCTTAGTTCTAAGCTTAAGGGATTCACGGAGGTACTGATCAAGCTAACATACTCAGAGCAGTGCTAGCTCAATGCTAGTGTTGCGGGGTGCTAAAAAATAAGGGTTTAAGTTTGTTTTTGAGTTTTGTGAGATGCCTGAGGCATTTCTGTGACTATATTGCTAACCCACCTTGGCCCCACAAAACCAGCAGCTCCTGTGTGGCAGGTTGGATGATTATATTTGTTGTTTGAGTTGTGGCTGGAGCAGGCTGTCTGAACAGAAGTCTATGAATAAATTGGGAGTTTGAAAGAGAAGAAAGTTACTTTTTTTAGAAATGCATATGAAAAACAGTTTCTCAGCTATAAATTGTTAGAACAAAAAAAACAGAATATATACTGTTATTTTTCTGCTATGATTATTACTTTTATGGACATTTCTGTTAATCCCAAAACAGAGGGAATTACAACTAAAGGTAAAACACCTGTTTAAAAAAAAATAATAATAATAACCTTTATATTAATACATGAATAACTTAATCATTTAAGGTTTTTTTTAGTACAAAAGTTTTTATTTAATATATAACTTGCTCTGATTTCAGTTATATTTCAATGAACAAAAATAATGTTTTAGATTTAGTTAACAATAACAGCACCAGTCCCTCCAAAAAGTATTTTGTGTCAAAATCCTTAATAAACAACATGGTTTACAAATTATTTGTTCAAATTAATTTCCAAGAAATATTGTTTTCATTACATTTCACAGTGTTTACCTGTGCATATTTTTTATGGAAATGTAAACCTAAGAGGGAGACATTTTGTGTTTATGCTAGTTAACGACAAAAATGCAGCAGTAAAATGCCTACATGCAATACTTTTTATGCCATTATTAAGAAGAATATTCTGCTTTCTGATACCTGGGGAAAAATAATAATAAAAAAATGCAAGTTTAAGGGAACAGAACCTAAACAGTGCAGGAGCGGGAAAGTAGGAAGAAAACCATTATAGGTCCGTAACGGATGGACACTGAGTAAAAAATTGTGAGCGGGTGGGTGTGGAATGAAACTCGCAGGAACAGGAAGGCAAAATCAGTCTCACGCAGACCTCTAGGGTAGCGCTAACGCTCACTGAAACGGAATGTTAGCATACTTGCGTGTTGACAATCCTGCAGCGTCAGCTACAGTAGAGTGCAAGCTACTGAATATCTGCAGTGCTGTCTTCACATCAGATGTTCAAGCTAAAAGTCTGAGCCGAAACGCCTCTTTAGTTCCTTTAAAAGCCTCCATTCAACTGTCAAGTTATGCAAGATGTGGAATTTCAGAGCAATGCGCTCAATAACAGAGTGAATTAGACTTGTTAAAAGGGAAAGTGCAGTTTCATGATGTGTCATACTGGTGCTTGCTGATGTACATGGGCCTTTGTATCTACACAAAAGCTTACAAAAGCTATGCGGTGATGTATGACAAGCGAAAGGACGCTAGGATTATGTTATATATTCATAAATGCACAATTGCTACAGTGGCACCCTCTATACTCCACAAAACACTAGGTACACAGTGTAGCAAAGAACCGCAGCAGCAAGCGGGACTATAAAACTCATCTGCTTTCGCTTTTTAATCCCCCCGGTTGGAGTCACAGCGCGCCCTGCCTCATTAGCATATATCTCCCTGTACGGGTGACTTTCATTCTCATTGGTCCTCTTGCGTTTTAGCAAGCTGTTGACAGTTATTTTTGTAATTCTAATGACATTGCCCCAATCTCAAATGCATTTCCTGTTTTGTTGTTTTCTGTATATGGGTCATTTTCAGGAGGCACATGTTTGGCAACGCTCAAAAATAATTCATTATCTTAATCATGATTATTATTTTTGTCTTGTTTTATCTAAACATCCTTAAAACAAGATTAATGTAGTGTACTTGAGAAGCAAAATTGCATAAGATAGCATTACTTGTTCTCAGAAAATGTATCTTTTTGCCACAGGCAAACAGTTTTTCTTGCCCTAAGCATTAACCTCACTGATTTATGCAAATAATTGTCAAACAGTGAAAGAAAAAGATTAATAATTCAACAGTACATTCAACTGTATATTGCCAAAAATTAAGTCTTATCTTACGCAATTTCACTTCTCATGTAAACTGATGTTGTTTTTAAAGATGTAGACAAAGATACTGCTTTTTTTGCCGTGAAAACCTCAGCTTTAATCAGCCAGATTCAACTCAATGTGCATTATTATTTCCAAAAGGACATGAGGACACAGAAAACCGTAGAAAGAAACATAATGGGGGAAAAAAAGACCTAAAAGGAAATTTGATTAATAAAGCCGCACACACAATCAATAATCCCACATTCAAGTAAAAGCTCTTTTGAAGGTAAAAGCTCTCTTGTTTTATTTGCACAGACGTAAGTTCGTGGAATGATCTGGCTTGCTCGTTGACGCTATATTTTGATGTATTAATTTACGTGTATTGAGCCTCGGGGCAGGTTTTTGTGTTACTGCTGATGTACTTTCCTGTAAACTATGTTATGAGTCATTCTAATAGCCTGCTGGTTTTATTTGGATGCTTTTACATTCTTAGTAGTTTTATTTGGGGACACATATAATACATTGTGCAGAGCTTGGCTTGTTCTTTTTTTTTTTTTAGGTCGAACTGACACGCATTTGCTTGATGTTGCTCTGCACAACCCGAGCGTACGGCTCAGTAAAGTGCTGTTCTGTTTCTTTGGTTAGTGTAGAGTTTTTATTGAGTTATTTTGATAGAGATTTAAAGACCTATACGGGAGCGGAACAGCACTTGTATGGGGTTTTGTGGAGGACAGATTCATTTTTATGTTGAGCTCTGCTTTGCAAGTTACACTGATATACTTTCCCACAACCTTCTGCAACAGTAATTCAGCGTTGAGCTTTAGCGATACCACGGCAGCCTTAGTTAGCGCAGCTTTGTGCTCGGTTGTATTTCAGGGTCATTTTCAGCGAGCTGGCTCGGCTTCAGTGAGAGGTAGTAACTCTGTCGTAGACGGCCAGACAGTGTCCTCCTCCTCATCATTTTCTCATTTCCTCCCACCCTACAGCGACTAATTCTGACCACTCAAGGTCGTGTTCAAGAACAAAGGGCAGTGGTTGATAAGAGATATGGAGCAGCCGGCAATCACGTGGCGTGTTGCACAACTAAGCGCTCTCTAATGAGGAGATTCCCCACCTTGGGAGCACAGAGATCACGTCCTATTTTCCTGAAATCCCCATGCTTTGTTTAGCCTTCCTTCGCTTTTTCTTGTTTATAAAGCCACATCCATTACTGCGGAGAAGCTTACCCAATAATCCCGCATAATGGATTGACTCTGCCATTCCTTTTGATGGTCCCTCCTTCCTTTTATTTTAATGTGTGTGCTCTCGCCAGCACGGACAGGTATTCGGCAGGCTTACGGCAATATCTTTTGGACGGGCGACATGAGAGCTTTGTTTAGGCCCCTCTCTCTCCATGCGCATATCAATAAGGGCATTATAGCAAGTAGGGTATCGCTTCTTTTTAGTACAGCGCTGCCATTAAGAGTCTTTGGAGTCAGCTTTTCTCTACTTCTCTAGATCCATCCCTCCATCTCTTTATCACTCGTATATTCCATCTCTCCCTCTCTCGGGGTATTAGCCATTCAAAGATCTCTCTCTATGGCATGCAGTAAAAGTTATCACTCCATCTCTCCCGCCCTCGCTCTATCTCTCTAATCTTCCTTAATCTTCCAGCCCAGAGTGAAGTGAGAATTAGTTTCTCACTCTCTCTCATCAATCTCTCACACCCTTCCTTTTCCTTCCATCCAGCTCTGTACTTCTCCGTCTCTCTCACCGTCTAACTTTACTCACCCGCCCTCATTTGTACTTTTTCTTGCCTTTTTTCCTTTGGTCTCGGCTCTTTCTCCACCTTTTCAGGTTCTCACTTTCTCCCCTTGAAACATGCATTTTACTTTTTTTCTTACTCTACCCCTTTTTGTCCTTACCTTTACATGGAAGTTCTGAAAGAGTATGTTAATCTAATCCTGTCAATCACAATGCAAGGACATATGAGGGCGTTTCTTTAACTATGCCGTACTTTTGGCCTGCTAGGCTCATAAATAAACCGAAAAACGACACTAACATTTCCAGCACAGTGTCAGTTCCATCTAATTTCTAAATGTGTGTTGTGTTCAACATTAAAGACAATTTAAAGATAATTATTTTCAGTAAACTACTGTGTATGGGTTTAACTGTACTTGACACTATTGAAAGAGAACACAATAAGCCAATTGAACTGAGGTGAATAATGACACTATAATGTAAGTAATTATAACTCAATTTATTGCTTCCTAATTGAAGAATTTTCCAGCCTTGGCAGCATTGTTTGTTTATTACTGTAAAGCTGTTTCGAAACAATCTGTTTTGTATAAAGCGCTATAAAAACCCTTATGAAAATTAACCATGGTTTTATAGTAATAAGAGTATTTACCATGGTTTTTTGGTGTATTTATTACCATTTGCATAACAATATTATGTATATTTGTGGTTATCATGGTTCAAATACAGTAACCATGATTTCTTGATTTCATTTGTTAATGGTTAATTTTTAATATATGTTAAATAACTTGACTAAAAACCTGTGGTAAAGTATTCAAATAAATATGTATGGAATAAAATGAAGACACTTCTCTTTCTTCTCTATAGCTGATTTCATAGCTAGCACCAATTGCTAACTAAAGTTTGTATCCTAAATACACACAATTAAACAATATTTTCCAAACTTGGTATATAATTTGATAAAATTTGATTGGAAATTTCAAACCCTGTCACAAGAGAAGGTTTGAACCTTTTTTGTATACATATATACACAATCTGTATATATAGCATATTGGAAGATGTATTTTTTGTAACCTGAGACACATAAAAATCTTTTCGTATAGTATAGTATGATATCTTTTAAAATAAACTGGCCTCCAAAGTAGCTGAAGGTACACTTTCAGAAATAAAGGAAGAAAATGTGTCACTGGGGTGGTAACTTTTCAAAAGGTACACTTTTGTTCCTATTAGGTTCAAATATGTACACTTTAAGTACTAATATGTACCTTTAAGGTACCAAAATGGACCCTATAGGTACAAACCTGTACCATTTGAAAAGGTACCGCCCCAGTGACACCTTTTGTAAATTTATTTCTGAGAGTGTATAGTGAAGATTGAAGTTCCTGAACACTATCTTGCACAATACTTGCAAAACTTTACAAATTACACCAGAATTGCTACGAATTACACTGAATTGCAAATAAAGGAAATATGACAAAACTTCTGAAAAACTAGATGGAAGCTGCTCTCTCTTTAATTGGAAATCTGAAAAATGTCAATGTTTCTACAAAGGAATGACAAACTGATTTGGACAAGAACTCAAATCCTGACAAAAATTAAAAAGCTCTGCATCCTTTTTTTTTTTTTTTTGGTATGACCCAATCTGCACAATTCCACTAAAGGGACTTCAATAAATAACATGCCTGGCCTATATCCCAGGAAAGCTATCGTATTGCTGTACTTTCTTCTCTCTGTACATTTTTGTTGAGTTTACCATTGTGGGCTGGATTGAAGGTACAGAGGCGACAGACAGTGACTTTGATGTGCACAGACATTTCTTTTACAAATGTCTATGCAGAATGAATACACAATGTGCTCAGCAGCAGGTACACAGATGGAAACAGACAGAAAAAGAGATAGAGAAAGCCAAAGACAGAGAGATGGGAGCCATGAGATGCACAGAGCGGTGCAGGAGAAAGTCAGAGAGAAAGTAAAAGAGAGGACAAAATAAAAAGAAATCAAGATTGGAGCAAAAAAGACATTAATGCTATGAGCGGGAGAAAGAAGATGAAGATTAGAGGTTTAAGGATAAACAGATAAGGAGAGCAAGCACGTGGCAGGCACCGAAGCGAAGTAAAAAAAATAAAAAAAAGATAGAGAGATGAGACTGCCAGCTGATAAGACGTAATCCCCCCTTTTCACTGTCATTCCAAAGAAAACAGGGAGCATTAGCAGAAGAAAGAGAGAGAAAAACATCAAGCCACATCATTTACCTTGGCGTTCACGTGATCCTTCCATTCTCAGTGGTCCGGTGATTAAACACAACTCGCTTCCCGTCACCCAAGAATTCAAAACAAAAACAGCAGCTACGGACTACAATTCGGAACAATTTCTCTTCTCAAGCCCCCCCATGCTGCTTGTACAGACATGCACCGCCTTCTGTTCCCACCGTAAAATAAAGATGCGGGGGGAATAAAATAATATGAGAAAGATATTGCACCGTATTGCATCCTGTGAGGAGAGAGTCTGCTCCCCAAATACTTGTCAGAGCAAAGCTGTAAGGACGTGCACGGGATGAAGGACCAGAACTGCCACTTTAAATGCTACAGAGAGTGTAACTAAAACTGTGAGTGTTTTACATTATGGACCGTGAGGCATCCTAGCAGACTGTGGAAGGCCTCTATAAGTACTGAGACCGGGAAAAGTTGTCATAGAGACAACCAGAAGGTGTTTTTGGGGTATGGCTATTTTACATTTTTGCTGTTCCATTAATTATTTTAGGTTTAAATATAGCTGAAATTCCTGTTTAATGAGTAAAAAGTGTGACAACTAGCCCCGGTTTTGCTTTATATAACTGCATTAGACTCTGAGAGATCATTATAAATGACCCCTATTACCATTAAGAATATAACTATAAGACATAATTAATCGCACAGAAGATAAAACAGCAGTTTTCGGCTCATTATGTATAAAACAAGGTGGAAAAATTATATAAACATATAATCAAGCCAAAGGAAGGGGGGGGGGGGGGAATGCAAAATGCAAAGATAACAAAAACTAATTGCAAATGAAAAAAAATACAAATCTTGCTGGTGTAAGTAGAGAAGTTAGTATTAGGCTCATGCTGGAGATGCAGATCTGTGATCTGAGCAATTAACCTGAATTTCTCTGGTGAAATCCCCAGCTGTGCAAGCAGGGCACGTGTAAAGATGTAACCTACAAAACGTCTCCATGGCTAAGGGCATCAGCCAACAAAATAAGCAAAGCACTGTAATCAAAATGAGCTAATCACTTCAGCCTAATTTACCACAGCTACAAAAAGCTTCTCCGCAAGAAAACAAGAAGATGGAAAGAGACTGAGGCAGTGTGGCAGAAACTAGGAAGCAGCAGATACATCACAGGGACAAAAAGAGCAGTGCGGTAGAGCAAAAGTTTAAAAGTTGTCAATACAAATCATATGATTTTCAATCTTTTGTGGAAAGCGTTCAAGCTGCTTTCTTCCATGTCTTATATGAAAATTTACATTTCCGTAATACTACTACTGTTTTTACAGTTCTCAATTTTCAGTAAATTGAAATAAATTAATGCAATGCACAATTTTTAATACATGATTTTTAAGAGTTATATATATATGTACTATATATATATTTTTTTTAGGCATTATGAATCATCATCATAAGCAGTTGTGTATAAGGAATAGACTTCATTCAGAAAAACTTGCTTGTTTGGTAAAGAACAGCTTGACATCCTGCTGTAAAAAATACCTTTATGTTAAGACAACACAAAAGGAAAAGTCATCCAGGTTTCTAAATGCAGACAGAATTTTCATTTTTGGCTGAGAAGAAGTGAAAAGTGAGGAGGATAGAAAGAGATCTACGAAGGAAATGACGGGGAGAACTGCAGGAGGTGCAGGCAGAGAGAACGCTGGAGGCAGAAAGGAGAACGGCGACGCTATGCGTCTCATGAAACTCCACTGCTTCTAAGCTCACTAATTCAATCTCTGCGATCCTGTTGAGTGACTGAACCCTCCGCCCGTCCCGTTCCTCAGCTCCCACGTTCTAATCCGATGCCTATATCCACTACACAACATAACATGACAGAAGTGACAGTGAGGGAAAGGCCAATTGAAGGAGAAAGATGAAAAGCAGTAAGAGGAAGTGAGTAGAAGGAAAGGACGATTGTGTCACGTGTGAACCAACAGTTACGCTAGTCCTAATAAATTCATCTTTAATTAAAACTCTAAATCCCTCATACTTTAAAGCCATTTTTATAATTAACACTCTGATCTTCTCCTCCTAAATATAAAACAAGAAAACAATTAAAACTTTTATGATTTTTACTTCAAAACCCATTAATTAAAAAATGCAAACGAACAATGGAAAGATATTGAGACAGACCCCTCTTTGCTCATTAACGTGTGGCTAATTGATCCAAACCAGACTGTTTACCATAGGGAAGCGTAGAATAAAACGCTCTCATTTTATTCACTTAATTGCATTTTTTATTTCTCGGTTTTTGAAGATTTAAGATTGGATGCAATAACATGAAAAGGTTTTCTTTTAATCCCTATGTTCACTTAGGCTCTCTAATATTTTGCCCAGGTTTCTACAAAAATTAAGATCCGACTCTGAAGTGCCTGGCGAGGGGTTGAAGGATAAGTGTTTTTGTTAAAAAAGCAGATTCTTTGAGTGCTGGCTGTAAGTGGTGTTTGGCACTTGGACAAATGGTCGTGCCCTTCATTGCGACCCTGATAAAGAAATGATGGGACTCATCCATCAAAACTACAATACCCAAGATTCATCACTGCAAGTGCAGATCGCAAACAGACATCGCCTTAAGACACACACGCCATTGCGGTGGCAAATAAGCCATAAACTCACTCATCCTTTCTCCCAATCCTCCTTTGCATGCACTTCATTTCTTCTCTCTGCTCAAGGCAAGAGGAACTTTTAATAAAAAAAGCATTTTAGCAGAGAACATGGGTGTTATAAAAATGAGCGAGAGAAGGCCATCTCGCCGTAACATGGTTGTGAATAATTTAACGACAGAGATGCTACGTGCCAACCTGCCAAAAGCCCAGGATTTTTTTTTCACCATCATTTAAATAATTCTTTCATCCGACAGTATCCAGTCCAAAGTAATGGCTAGTTCTTTTTTTTTTTTCTCAACCGCACCTAAACAACACGCATTATCACATTCTCATCAATATTCAACAGGCTGTTCCTCTTTCTATATCACCTGACCTCTTCCACAAACTCTGTTAACATCTCCATCTTCCTCTTAATAGTCGGACTCCTCCATAAAGCTTTTACTTTCCAACTTTATGTCGTCTCACCAACACCTTGCTTTCCTCCCTCTTTTTTTCTCATCTGCTCAGTGCACATATTGATTTCTGGCAATATGATGCAGTTTTTATTACGATAGATGTCTCCTAATCAAAAACAAGTATGTGGGCTATATTTCAAATTTTATTCTACCCATATTTTGGTTTATTAAAAAAAGAGTATCAGTTAAACAGGTTTCCAATACACCAATTCTGTTCACTTTGCTCAGTGAATTTCTAAACTTATATGATTGAATACAATTTTAATTTTGAACTACTTATTAAATGTAAGCACCTCTCAGACAATCAGATTCAAGAACCAGAATCTATCTATCCATCTAGGCATGTTTTAACAGTAATATTGTAAAACAGTAATATTGTAAAATATTGTTATAATTTAAAATACCTATTTTCTATTTTAATGTATTTTAGAATGTAATTAAAATATATATTTTAGAATTGATTTCTTTTTGGAATATATAGTTTAGAACATTTTTAATATATTTTGGAATGATCCTTTAAATAATGGATCCATAGTCACGTGACAAATTATTAATTATTCAAAACAATTTTGACCAGTGTATATATATATATATATATATATATATATATTAATAAATGATGAATTCTGTGTTTGAAACCAAAAAGTTTTGCACACCAGTGAGCTTGCACCATACAAACTGTTATTAAATAAGACCCAGAAGATGTTGTTTACATGCACTGACAACTAGTGAAGGTTTCAAAAGCTCTGTGCACATAAATCTAGTGAAATGAAGAAATAAATCAAAATAAAGAAATAAATCAAACTATGACACAGCTTAAAGCACAGTGCAACTGGTTTGAGGTGCACTTAGTTATAGTTGTCTTAAAACTGGCCCCGGTTGATATCATAAAACATCTGTTCCATCCCATCTGTCTTTTGATTTAACGCTTTCTGCTATTTCCCTCCCCTCGAACGGTGTCTGCTTTTCCCCAAATCCCACTCACAAAATAGACCAATTCTAACAATTTCTTCTGCCAGTCTTCATCTCTCCTTCACACTCAGACAAACCAATCATTTTTTTTAATGTTTACGAGCCAGACTAATTATAAACGTCCTATTTTCCCTCGCCCTTCCACCATCGCCCCGAAAGGTCAGATCTTGTCCCCTCAAAGCCGCATTCGGTTTTGCATGCATCTAATCTCTCAGTCCCTGTCATCAGGTCGCATTGCCGTGGGCGCTTCTCATTCAATTACAGCTTCCACTGTTGTTGTTATTGTCCTCACTAATAATAGAGCACCTCTGTCTTTGCTGTCACGCAAGGAGCCATCAATAGTGCCAGTCTTTATCTCCATCTCAGCAATCAGCCATAGCAGTGCCACCCTAGTCTGGAGGAAAGATGGAGGGGGAGGGCGGAGAATGGACAGGCAAACAGCGGAACCATCATAAATGATAGAGGGAAGAGATGAATGGAGACCCTGGAGTCCTGGAGAAAGAGACGAGGGTGGGATAGCGCATATGAGTGTTGGTTTTTGTGTGCTATTGTGTGTGTGTGTTTGTTTACAAGAGTCAGACGATAGAGACAGAGGAAATGGAGGAGAAGTGGAAGGAGCAGGGTAGGCACATAGACAGAGATTCAGAGATGAATAAGGGGGTGACAGACAAAAGTGCCCCGAAGGCTCCGGTTACATTTGGAATTGAGGACGCACAGTGACATGGATGTAATTGGTGGAAACTAGCTTAAGAAGAGGGAAACAGTCACTCACGAACGAAGGCCAAAGAGGCCCCTCTATTGCATCACTGCCAATCCCAGCTCTCTTGCTTTTTAATCTCTCAGGTTTAGTCATATTTTCACCCTGTCAACACAAATCCACATGCATTTGCTTGTTTGACCTCTATGTTCGGTGCTGTAATCACACTCCACTCCAGCTCATTAACTATGAGCAACAGCATTCGTTTTCTATTTAATCTAATATCAAGCTCCATCAAGGTACATATAACACTAATTAAATACTAATTACAAAAAATACTAATGAAGACAAAATAACATGATATTTTAGATTACTGAGTGAAAAGGTTATATTTTTTAATCCCACAACAACACAATAAACCCGTTAAAATGTAATTAACATAAATCTTAGATAGATAGATAGATAGATAGATGGATCTCCCTGCTATGTTTAAATTAAAGATGCATCATAATTTCTAAGATCACAATCACACATCAACATCCTATGAATTAATGGAACAAATCTTGGAGCATACTAAATAACATTATAATAGCATTATAAATATTTATACATTATGATTGGTTATACAAGCAGAAAGAGAGAGATGTAGCTTCCCTTGCACTTTTCATAGATAATATTTTTGATTAGTTTTAAATTATTTAATTCATAGAAATTATATTTACTTAAGAATTTTAAGTCTCTAGTCTAAATTGAATGTAATGACTTTGAAGGAAGAATTACCTCAAGAATTAGTGAGTAATATTTGAAAAATGATTTTAGTATCATGAAACATGACAATATGTTAAAAAAATAAAAAACTTCAATAGATACAATAGTATTAGTACTTGGTAATAAAGAGGCATTAAAACAAACAAAAAATATCTTTATTAAATCATTTTAAAGAAAAGTTAACATTATTATTTAATATCACAAATGCTCTGGAACAAAATATATTACTAAATTACAAAAAATGAATTTGGAGGGTTCACTCTATCCCATCGCCACCAGCCATCATATCTTGCGCTTGAGATTAAGTCTACCTGGTCTCATGGCATAAACGTACCTGGGTGCACATTTTAGCAAGACACAAACTACATCCGAGGTACATACGTACCAACAAATACATATCACTGCAGATTACAGAAATGTACTTAAGAGGCAAAGAACTCTGGTTCAAATCCTATGTAACAATGGTTTGACAAAATCCATTGTAAAAGGAAGTTGAAATGGCACGGTTGCATCAACAAATGTATTTTTTTATATCAGTTTTGCATTTGTTAACACTATCGGGTAGGTTTAGCAACAGTATTTTAGCATACAGTACATACCCATATCAACGTAATAAACATGTGCCAGGTTTAAGTGGTATTGAGTGATCTTAAATTGTAAGAAAACACAGTCACCAACTTTCAAAAAACCCGCTCACTCCAACAGAACCTCTTCACACCACTCCATTTTCCCTCATATGACATTTTCAGACATCTCTGTATTACACGATCGTGGTGAGCTCTGTAATTGTAGTGAAGCCTTTATAATGTCTGATAGACAGATGGCCAGCAGGGCTGCTGAGATTAATCTGTACAAAAGCAAAAGCTTTCACACCATGTGGTCACAGCAAGAAACTGGATTTCACTGACACCCGGTAATAACATTTCTAAATCTTTCAGAGTAAACGAATAAGTTCGAGGCCAAAGCCCAAAGTCAGCATGAGTGTGAACCTTCAGCCTTGCACTTGCAGCATATGGCTGGACAAAGGTGTTCTTCTTGCCTTAAGGAGCACAGGAAGTCAGACTCCGGAAAAAAGGCGCTAATGCCTGAAGTTAGCAACAATTTGTGAATTTTACATTCATTTACCTTTGTTTAACACGTCCCCTCTGCCTCGCAACAGCCTTGCGGCCAATGGCATCAAAAGTGAGTGTGAGTCTTGCATCAAGGAATTTCTGAACACCTCCCGAAAGAAACATTTTTTGGTAGAGAGGCACAAAGTAGCTGTCAGGGTCTTTTTTTGCCACAGCCACAAGGGAAAAAAGAGGGTAATTTACACTCAAATCTGTGAGGAAGTTTGTGGTTACGTAGGTTGACTGAGCAGGAATTTTAATTCATGAATCTGCAAGAACTCTTAAATTATAAAAAGGAAAGAGAGAGAAAGTGTGTAATTTGAGAGCAGAGCTCTCGACCAAACCAAGGTCATGGACGAAAATTAGAAGGTCTCTGTGTGCGTTATTTGATTACTTAATACATTACACTACTAAATCTGAAGCAGGAAAAAGAAAGGACTATAGAAGCCACAGAGTTCCAATGCGGTATGATTTTTTAATTTTATGAAGCACAAAAGAATAAGTTCTGAAGAAAATCCATACAATGAAACTCAATAGCGTCCAGTGTTGTTTTGGGCCTCACTGATTTTCAAACAGTTAAAACATTCGTCTCCACCTACGCAAACCTTTTTCCTTGGTGCCAAAGAGAGAACCAATTGCGTGATACTACCGAGCACACCCTCCAAACACAAAACAATTTCTCTGCCCCACATGCACACCTACTCACTCTTCATCATCAGCTGTACACGTATAATATAAACCTGAGCCCGCGCACACAACCCCCGAAACCTCTGCTGTAATGGAGTCGGTTTGTGCGGGAGAGAGTTCGCTGTCTGCATTGAAATGAAACGGGCGTTAAAAATACACACAGGCACTTGGGTTTTCAAAGTGGAAAAAAGAAGGGAGCTAAAAAAACAGCATTTTTCATTTAACTTTTCCCCTTTCCCCTATGGTCCTTGGAGGCCGGGTGGATTAAACCATTTTGTAAGTCAAGGAAGTTGGTGCCGCCAAGATTTCTAAATGAAGGGGGCGTCTTAATTGGAAAAGGCTTTAGATATTCCTGAGTCTGATTAAACAGCTCTGCACAACAGAGATGGATGGAGAGAGCAAGGGAGGGAAGGATGGATAAGAAGAGAGGGGAATGGAGAGAGACAAAGGAGTGGAGTAAAGAAGGAGATGTAGCAGAAAAAGAGCGAGTGAAGTAGGATGTAAAGGACTGCGTGTTCATTGAAGTAGGGGAAATAGATGTGAGCGGAAGCTGATGAGTTATCTTTCAGGCTTTAAGTGGCCAGAGTGGAGCTGAGCTCTGCACAACACTCTAAAAAATAAAGGTTACGCTTAGAACCAAAGTTTGACAGCCCTGATGCTGTAGATTAAACGATTTTAAGCACAATTCTCTAGAACCTGGTGCTTTAAAAACTCAGAAATTAATACACTGATCTGAAGAACCGATCATATTATCTTTAAGATTTTCAAATATATCCACCTTATTTTTGAGGTAAGAGCAGACGCTGCTATCTGTAATTTAAAGGGGAGGCTTCTTGTCATTGGTTACTTTACATATGCAAAAACAGCGTGATATTAAAAACTGGTAATTCATTATCATAAATACAATGGTTCTTAATGCAAAAAAAGTTTTACTGTTTACTGAGCTTTCTTTCTCCTCTAGTTATACCCACTAATGAATCAGACCTCTTACATATTCACAGTAAATAGCTTACTTCCACATTGCAAAATAAGGTCAACTTGGGAATAGGAGATTCACTATGTAACCTAAAGGTCATCATTCTTATTCTATGAAACTAAGTACTGTTATAGTTCTTTGCAATACAGTGCAACAATGCCATTTTTGGCTGGTTGTGTGAAATTATTAAATTAAATTAAATTAAATTTTAGATGAAAAACTTGAAATAAGGTGACACTGTACTACAATAAATATAATACGGTGACACTGTACTACAATTACTAAAATTGAAATAAAAAGTCATTGTAAGTTCCGTTTAAATCAAAATAGAAACAAAACCTTATAAAAGTGACAAAACCACATAAAAACAACAAAACGTAAACTAAATGAAAATTAAAAATTTAGAATAGAAACTGATTAGGATGTTAGTAAATACATGCTAAACATTAGTAAAAGTACATACTAAAATAGTACTGCAATGCAAATGTGATGTCAATATTAAAAAGACATCAGAAAAAAGTTTATAACGCAAATTATATTTTATATTCCAAATCTTCTGAAGCTATACCTTTGTATGTTGGTAAATCAAAATAAAAGTTATGTGGACTGTAAAAATGGCAAGCCAAAACATAGTTTTTTGTTTGTCATATGACCAACATCATAATATGACTTAAATATTACAATAATATAACAGTATATTTTAAATGTAAGAATGTTTACATTGCTGAATAAACAACATAAAGGGATCTGTGGCATTTTGGGAAAATCCAATCTCACTACATCACCTCCCTGAGGACCCCTTCACAACGTCTCCACAGGTGTATGAGTACACTTAAACCAAAAGGAACATCACACGCTCCCTGTGACTCAAAAATATTAATCATACCTTTCCACAAAACTTCTAAATGTTTCTCACACCTCTCGTGATACTGGAATATTCATGGTTCTCACAGGAACACAGTGAGATATTGACAGATTGCACGCGTGCGAGCACATCTCTGAGCGCCACTACGTGTTTGTGTTTGCATGTTTGTGTGTGTGTTTATGCCGTTTTCTTCTTCCAATTATGCCGATTTTGATGGTGTCTAAGCATGCACGCACATGTCTTATTAGCAAACAGTTAGTGTTCATAATTAAGAGAATGTGTGTGTCGACACGATACACGTGTGGATACACAGTGAAGGAGATTTGGTCGTGCTCCTCCACACCTCCAGGCCCGATTAGCCTCCCCTCTCCTTCTTTTCCAAAGAGCCCTTAGGTGGGCTTTAGTAGCAGCAGATTATTCACCCTTCCTTAGCTTCCCCCCGGGCCGGCTGGCTGGATGACTGGCTGGCTGGATGGGCATGAGGGCCAGGCCATGGCCGCTGGAGGGTGGAGGGTGTGGGGGCCCATTTTTTCTGTGGAGGTTCTGCTGGAGCATCATCCAGCTGGTGTGGATAGATCAGCGATCACCTCAGGCAGAGGGTTAACACAAAACTAACATGCAGAGACTCGGCAGGGAACGACTACAACTGTATCTGGCAGCATCATTTTCATGAAGTGTACAAAGCAGATTAAACCCTGAAGATAGATGCCTGGGACTGAAAATCTTTTTATTAACTGGAAAAAATAAATTCATTAAATAACTGTAAAACTTAAAATAAAAATATCCACAAATAAAAAAATTTTGTGGTGTGAAATGTAACATCATAAAACATTTTTAAATTCTACCCTTCATTTTTTTTTTTAAATGCTGAAATCAGACAATTCCAGTGTTATTTTAGTATCATCAAAATACTAGAGTTTTATTAATATTTTGAAGTAGTTTTTTTTTTTTTTTTTTTCATTTTAATTTTGGTTTAATAACATTGTTATTAATTTGTTTTTTAAATATGTCAGTATAGATTTAATTAATTTTTAATTCTGTTATATCTACATCAAAACAACTAAATTAAAATGAGAAATGTTGCCAACTGTCTAAAAAAACCTCATAATTAAATGTATTTTATGTATGGTCCACTTTAGACAATCTACTAACAGTAAGTAACTTTGCAACTACATGTCAACTAGCAGTCATTAGAGTATTAGTAGACTGACTGCTTAATATCTTCTAACATTTTATTTTTCCTTGGGATCAGACTGGCAACAGTTATAATCACAGATCTTTAACCAATAGGCCACCCAACCTTCATGAACTAATATTTGGGATCAGAGACGGGCCTTTACAGCAATTTTTAACAAAGCGTGTCCTGATAAACCGACAAGCGATAAATCCTTTCTCATCCATGTCAATCTCAGTTTTGTCCTAACCAGCAATGACTGCAACATGTGACGCTCGACAACATTCTGTCCATCACTTGGTTTTTATTTTTGCTGACTTGCTCCATCCACAGCGAGTGAAATCTATTGACTTCATGTAGCTGTACATCAAATATTTACTGATTGATTGGCTGTTATTTTATCGCTTCACACAGTATGTCACATTCAATAAGGAAAGAGTGACTGCAGTCGCCTGTTTGGGACAATTTTGAAAGGGTAGCATGTACAGTACCAGTTTGGGCACACCTGAATGAATGTTTCTCACCTTTTTCAGACTGTTTCAGACCTTTTGATCATCCTACAGATAAATGCCAGAAGTTAGAGTTGAGGACATTTACAAGTTATGTATAAGAATTTCTGTGCAAAACTAGAATTAAAAAAAGCACAATGAGAGTAATTTAATTAGAAAAGGCAGGAAAAGCATGCTCAAAAGTCTCCAGCAGGCTTATTTACTAGAATAAAAACAAAAACATAACTTTGAAAAACTACAACTAAAATAAAATATATTTTCATGACTCTAATAACCAAAATAAAACAAAATGCCCACTAATTCATTATATTACTATAAAAACATTTTATATTATTCAGTATTTTTAATTATACTATTCAGTGCATTAACAAGCAACTTTAACATACTAAAAACAATAAAAATATTTTTTAATCAAAAGATTTAAAATGTTTTCATAGAAATTCAAATTAAATTTAGATCATCTCAATCTCATTACTATTCAAGTCACCTAGATTTGTGTTTTTTCATATTTTTGATGGCTTTAATGACTGCTAAGGTCCTTGCGCACTGAAATTTTCACAAACGTTTTTCCATTTTTTAGTATTTATCATCGAAACAAAGTTTCAGAGGCAGTGTGTAAGACTGATTGACAACGTGAGGTCGTATTTATTTTTTAAACATGCGAAAATTTCAGACTCAGTGTGCAATGACCTTTTTTCTGAAATGTAAAAACAGGTGTTGCATTATATATGCATGGATCTTTGTTTTTGATCCAATTTCAACCATAACCGCTAGTCTATGAGAGCTTGTGTCAGTTCCCATCATAGTTTCATGCCAGTCTAGCAACAGCCAAGCTAAAAAGAGAAAAAAAAAAATAATTAAATTTCAAACACACCAGTACCACAGACAGTAGTACATCAGACAGTAGCACAGTACCTCAGCCGACATCGCTTATTAAAAGGCTTCTCATGGCAAGGCCTCAATGTTCCGAACTTCTTCAAAGTGCGTTAATGGAAGGTCGCGTCATTATTCTACACAGAAAACCACTGAACGCCAGGGTGATGGGAACCAGTCGGGCCTTGACTCTCACAAGCATGCAGTCAGAGAAATTATAAGAGACACAGATAAAGGGAAGCCGAGCCTGAGAGAGGAAGAGGTGGAGGGGGTGGAAATAAATAGGGGAAGTGAGTGAAAGTGAGGGCGACGGAAACGTACAAAGAGAACGAGCAAGAGTAGGAAGGGAAGAGAAGAAAAGTGCCACAGATCAGCACACGAGAAAAGAACATACAGGCAGATTGATTCACGAACGGTTTGATTTCAGAGACAGTCGGCGGCTGAATTACACCTTAAGCGGAACCGAGAGGATTGACGGGGAGAGAGAGGAAGAAAAATCGAAGGAAATGATAAATTATAAAGAGTTATGGAAGTACAACTTTGAACGCAGCGAGCCAGGAAGAGAAGAGGGGGATTAGAAAGAGGAACAAATTAAGGCCGGGCAAGTTAAAGAGCGCAAAAGATTGAGCGAGAGCTACGGCGTGAGAGCGGAGAGAGAGAGAGAGAGAGATGATGATGGCGGCTGATTCGCCGATGTTATCTCAGTGCAGGGAGATGCGTGTGACACAATCTCAAATTGGAAATCGCTGTTTCAATCTCTCCTCACTCATTGCTCGCCGCTTTGCTGATAACGAGACGAGCTTAATTCTATTAAAAATAGCCGGTATGTGTGGCAGGAACAGAACCGTCCCGGGCTGCTAAAAAATGCGGGCCTTTCACTGACAGCCAGCATTATAGCCCACTTTAACAATCCCCCCAACCAGAGCCCCCGCTGGACTAACTTTCATCTCGATCTCGGCATCGCCATCTCTCAGCGTTCATCTATCTATCTAATTATCCATCTGTCCCTCTATCACTCTCACCCATCTGCTGCGCTCTATCTCTCTCTTCCAGACTATAAGACCAGCTCTAGGGATCCTTTCTTTTTTTTCGTTCTCTCGCTTCCGCAAGACTTTGCTTTGCTTTGCTGAGCCTGGTGTTTTCTTTAAACCGCTCTTCCTAGGTCTCGCTTTCTCGCTCTGTGTCTTCCAGGCCGTCCTAATCTGTGCACGCTTCAGCTCCTCTTTTTTCCTCCTTTGGGGCAGGCAGTGCGTTTCCGTCATATCATCCCGCACTAAGAGTCGTCTCTCCGTTAGGAAGCTTGAGTGACATTTGGTATACTCCCTCACCCCTCAACTTCTGACCCTGGCGACACAGCTAAGCGACTCTGACGCATGCTAATGCCTCCAACCAATCATGAGTCAGCAGGTAGCCAAATGGCCAATCAGATCACGGTGCTCTGTCTCACAGCGGGAAGGTGAAATGAGGCTCATTAAATTAGCGAGGGATGTTTTTTTTTAGCACGATGTATCAGAGAAACCAGCTCTCTTCAACGAACTTTCCCAGCTGGAAAATAAATAACACATGAAATCATAATGAGCCTTGATATTAGATTCATACCGAGATTCATAACTTGACAGAGAAGTGGTGAGGGCAAAAAGAATGAAGACTAATTTTTTCTAAAAGTTTACTATTAGGAACACCTCCGTTTGAATACTTGAAAACCTCATATAAACAAAATGCTTTGTACTGTAGCTTATAGTATGTCTGTTAGCTTTAGTGCTAATGCTAGTGTACTGCTAATGTATTGAGGGAAAAAAAACTTTGATAAGACTACACAAAAGAGTTTGAAAACTTCCTGGGAAATGGACTAAACACACTGATAACTCATCTTACACTACATTTCTTTTTCAAAACAAGCCCCTTTCTCTATGACCTGCAGCCTGATAGCTTGTAGAAAATAATTAATGGCTGAAAAAAGATTATTATAAAACAGATAGTTCTGGTCCTTGATTCTGATTGAAGCTCTTGTATTAGTCCACATGCATAGACTACACCTTTGTTTACATCTGTGTGTTGCTCGGCAACTACGTTGTTGCAACCATAGACATATATAAACGCCCCACTGGCAGTGGCGGAGCCAGGGGGTTTTCTTAAAAATGCAATTTTCTTAAAAATTAAAAAAAGAAAAATGCAATTATGAGTGGGGTGGCCAATGGGGTGGCCGCAATTATGTCCATGTTGGCTGGACCAGACCGCTACAATATGGCAGACGGCTTACGTATCATGGCCCATAGAAACAGAGGCATCTACATGTATATATATATATATATAGATATATATATTATTGCAACTACAACTGTTTCTGAGGAACTACATTGTTTGGCAAACGAATAATGTTTTTATTAATATCATTACATTTTATTTACTTTGTTTTATTTTGTGAAAATTTGCCATTGCAGTGAATAACCAGTACAGTGAAACAGTTCAGTGAGTGGCACTAAAAGAACAGTCAGTTTTATCTAAACTTAATACTTGAAAGAGTTTTTATTGTGTTGATTAGTGCTATTAAATTTATTGAAGCGAGCATGCCTTTTTACCGTGTTTCAGTGCTTTTATTGTGTTTTGTACCCAAGTGCTCCAGTGGAACGGCATCAAATAAACTACTTCAGAAAAGCATACATGTAAAATAAAAGTATTTTAGGCTATAACAACTATGTGAAAATAAGTAATTTAATACAATAAGTCAATCGTACTTTGAGTGAAAAAACAAATACACATCATTGTGTTTTACCGCCACCAGTGGCCATTTCAGAAACAACAGGGAATGTATAGGTTCATATGTGTATAGGTAGGATTTTAGAGTTTCACAAAAATTTAGGCAGATTTTTCCCATGTGAATTTTCTAAATCAGACATTGTTTATGATTATTTATGTCTTTCTGTTTAATAGGAAAAACTTCAAAAACTGAAACAAAACTGCGCTCTTTAAGCAATTTTAATAGAGAGAAGGCTATTTTTCACAGAATGCCCTTCTTTGGGATTGAGGTAGTGATGGGTAAATGGGTATGCCCACATGAAAGAGTAAGGAGAGTGTCAGGCTAATGAATTAATCAGGCGGTCATTAGTTTATATCTACTGCGGCCGCGCAGAGACCTTTTTTTCCACATAGAAGGAACGGAGCAGAGAGAACGAAGAAGGCAAATCATTCAGGCGTGAGAGTGAGGTTTTCTACAGTATGTGTGTGTGTGTGTCTGGAAGGGACACGGAGAGACCAAAAAGAAAGAGAGATGGATAGAATGAAAGAGTTACGAGTGTGTGTGTAAAAGCGTGCTCTTTCATTCCCCTTAGCCAAATGTGTTCATTTCCCTTCATGCCAATAAAGCCGAACTTGATTTAAAATTAAATCGGGTGAAGGGATGTATGACTTTAGCAAGGGCAGACAGATAAAGAGTTCACAGAAGGCTGAAGAAAGAAGAACGCTGTTTGAATGAAGGAGAGGGGCATGGAAAAATGTAGAGGACAGGGGAAGTTACGCAATCATAAATTAAAGCCCTCACTTTGCATAGTACAAGTTGGATGCTCCTGTAGAAATACAATGCAAATGAAGTTTAACAGAAGATAAGCTTTCAGTATGACTGGCATAAGTTTTATTTTTTTAAATGCAAAAACTGTTATGTTCTTGAAATTCACTCATATACTGACCACTGTGCCCTACTTTATTATTATTATTATTATTAACAACAACAACGTTATTTTAATAATATTTATAATAATAATTCAATGTAATCTTTGACAATTAATATAATAATAGTAATCAAAATAATGTGTTATTTTAATAATAATCATTCAATGACAAAAAGTGATATTATGGGGATCATTTCAATTGTAATGATAATTACGCTGGATAATTGCTTTTAAGCTCGTCATCATACTTTTCTTCACTCTATTCTTCTATTTTGTCCGGCACTTGCTACAACCTGTATTAAGCGCTATAATAAGAGATTGTTTAATAGACCTCACCTTCCTCCTGGTGGGGCATGCAGGGATCGGGCCGAATGCCGAGCTCTGTCCAACCCTCGCCACCTAGGGGTTAAAATCCCTAGGGCTCGGAGTCCACCGTGCTCCCAACCCGCTCCCTGGACAGCACGGCAAACACGCTCATTGTATTTGATTATTAATAAGGAAGTGTGAAATAATTTTAGAAACATGATAATAATAAGTTATTTTAATAACAAAAGTTATCTTTTTTTTGTTGTTTATAAAGAATTATGACAAAAAGTGATATGACAATCATGATAATTATTAATAATGATAATTATTATGTGCTATTTTAATAATGATTGTTATTATTGATTTAATTGTATTGTTAATAAATTAATGACGACTAAATTCATTCAAGAAACAGGCTTATAATAATTCTAATAATTAAGTTTAGTTTGTTTGTTTGGTCAGTAATAAGTGGAGGCAATAGATTACTAATCTGCTGAGTAGAAAAGCATTAACATCTCTGCTTAAAACATCAAAGGACAGTAAGTCGTTGCAGTAGTGTACACTCCACTTAACTTTGTTGAACCCAGTACTCTCCTGTAACCAGTTGGAGTTCAACGTTTGGGCAGCATGTATATACGCTTGTACACACAAGCATTTTTTTCTCACACAGTCTCGACCCTGGAGTCAGAAGTGCCAGAGGTGACAGTTGAAGTGTGAACATCCTCCACTGGCTCCAGGTTCCCTCCAGGTGCACATCCTCAGGTCCCAGAAAGTAACCTGATCGATGCTTTGAAAGTTCCCTCAAATGAACACCTACCCTATTCCTTAGGGAAGATACTAGAAATCAGGCTTAGATCAGCATGTTCAGGCCAAGAGCTAAACTGTATCAACCCAGAACTCCTGCAGTCAGGGATGTGCTCCAAATAGAAGGCGCCCTAAACCCACACAACTTTGCCAGAGATGGTGACCTAAAAGCTCCCGAAATAGTGTTCCATTCTTTCTGGACAGACAGCTACCCTGTATCCGTGTCTAAGGGAAAGTGGCGAGATGCCCACTGAATGAGTTGGCCGCTGAACTAAAGAGCTCACTCTGAGAAAAGATAAGGCAGTTACACTCTGTTTTAGAGAACAGTGCTGCATAAAAGATGATTGGCGAAGCAATCGCATGCACTAGGCGTCAAGATTTGTCACCACCTGTGCTAGATCAAAACATTGTGATGCCGCATGGCAAGCCACCATGTTTCTGGGTTTTAGTGATGGATATAAGCAACAATATGCAGCAATAAGTGTAGTTTGGTTTGGGGGCTTCAGGGAAATGCAAATATACTGATATCAACTGTGGCAGTGGGGATAATCGGGTCTGACTGGAGCAGAGACGGTCATGATGACCACAATCCATGAATTATCATAACTTATGTCAAATCTCAAGTTCTTTCTGATCCAATAAGGATTAAAATACAACTGAAAATTAAATGGCACGAAAATACCATATTAGACTACATGCCAAATTCTGTAAAAAGTGTACAAAAGGATTTTTTATCCTATACATACTTAATATGACAGATGTCTGTTTTTTATTAATCTTGCTGAAATATGACATTGTTAGCGATTCTACTAAAACCATTTCATACCAGATTTTTACAATGAATTTTAAGGAAGCGCTGAAATTCTAGCTGATACAAAAAGCCAATAATTATTTTCAGCCAATAAATGCAATTATAAAAACTGGTTCTGTTTGTTTTATTAAACTGTACTATTTCACCTAAATAAAACAACTCTAAAAAGGAGGCCTATCATTTTAAATCCCACAGCTGAGTTATAATACTATAATATACAGTATGAATTGATTTCAATTTTTAAATTATCTATAGATCACATTTAACAGTGTTATTAAATTATTAGTGCTTTTAATATGCATATTATTAAAGATTAAATTTAAGTGTGCATTAGATGTGTGTCAGACAGATAATCTCAATGTGATATCTAATATCTAATATTTTATTATAGAAATATATATCATTACTCTATAAAGTAATATTTTTAGATTACTTTTTAACATTTTTAAAATATATTGTGATATTTCTTGCAATTGCAGCAGTGTGATCTACATTTTTCTTTTTCAAAAACATTTTAAATTTCATAAATTCCATACTGTATATTATAGTGTTGTGATTCACCTGTAGGATTAAAATAAAAATGGTTTTATCAGTTTTCCTTTTAATGTAGTATAGTACCCCTTTTAATACAGTTTTTAATGCATTAATGCCAATTACCTCAACATAACAGTAGATTTATAGTCTCCTCCAGGTAAAAGGATAGGCACAAACATCATTTGAATGCATACAAATTTGGTTTGATCCCCACTTGGGGCCAAAAAGCTGCAAATTTCTGTCAGGAACAATTCTGAATGCCAGTCTGACAAATGATTAACTGTCAGGCACCGAAAAGCTTACCTCAACCCCAGGTCCTCAAGTACAGCAGACATCTCTGGAGTTAAACCGTTGTCTATAATGAATCACTCCGGCCGCAAAGTATTGAACCCCAACAGACGCTGTCCAATACAGGCAGTACAGCTTTGCTGAAATGAGAGCCATAAAGTCTTGAGCTTTGATCAATGGGTTAACTAAAAAACTATGACTGATCGACATTTGCCAAGTGTCTGATTTATCAGGTTTAACCTGCGTGTGTGTGTCCATGGCGTGATGAAAAGAAAACCCGATCAATGAGATGATCGATCATCCAAGGCCCCATTCGTTCTCCATCGAGTGACATTAGCAATTGATCAAGTGCGGCGTGCAACTCAGAACATGTGAACTTTAGACTACTCGCGACAAAAAGCATTCATAAGCGAACTTGTGTTTGCCTGGCTGTATGTTTGTTGAAGGTTAGAGACAAGGGCAGGAAGACGTCCCACTGTGACGAAGAAGGAAGCTCGCAGCTGAAGTGTGGGAAAGCAGCAGCGTTTTAAGGAGGAAGATAAGCAGAGGCGCATCGACAGGAAGCGGTGACAGAGCGGCTATGGTTAAAAGTCAATGGGCATAAAGCTGAGAGGGCAAAGTTGAAGCGACATCAAACCGCGAAGCTGAATGCCGCTTTTGGCACGAGCTACAGATAGTCCTATTTTTCACCACACGGGTCGGCTTTATGCCGCTGACAGAGACATGAATAGATGTGTGTAAAGACCCGAGAGATTTGCCAGTGGATTAATCCTTTCATTAAGGAAAGCGAGAAGTTAATTGCAGCGACAGCTGCGTTTCTCAGAGTTTACTCGATTGACATTTTAACGCCATCCTTTTAAACGGAAAAAAGCAATTATCAATAAATGCAGGGCAATCTTCACATGATGAATCAGGCAGAAATTAGCTTTTATTTCTCTTTTCTTTGGCCTTGAGGCGTGTTGGCAGCACAGGCCTGGAGGGAGTTTTCGTGAGAACCGATACGCAAACGAAAATAAACCACTCGATAGCACTGTGATGAAACGACAGACACAGTTTAAGCAGCAGATCAAAGGTTACGATAGAGCTCTATGCTGAAGCCTGATGAAAAAGAATGAAAGATAGATGGAGATGGTCCTAGGTAATTACTTTGAGTACCGGTATTGAACTACTGAAAGGAATATTACGCAGAAAAAGGAAAGTTAGGCTTTTATACTATTCAGAAATGATGCGGATAATAAGATGAATGTAAATTAGTGTCCAGAGACCAGTTATGAAAAGAGATGCAGCGTTGGTGATAAGCAGAGAACGAGACAAAAAAAAAAGAAACCGGTAACTAAAAAGAAAAGCGAATGGGAAAAGGTAGCTCCAGGAAAAAGAGGCACCGTAAGAGCTGTTAGTCTTGATCAACAATGGCTATGAATGGGCTCAAGGATAGATATCAGACATATCTTTCTAACCTCTAAACAACCCTGGGCTTTACATATATGAACTGTCAGACCTTGAAATCAAACCATATACGGTTTAAAAACGGAAAAAATCTGCATTCTTATATTATTAGCACTGTGAATATGACACATAAAATAAGTAGTGTTATTAATTAGTCTAATAAAGATTTTTTTTTAGAAAAGTTTTTAATTAATATATATTTTTTTAAATTCATAAAGCATTAAAAATAACATTCGAAGAATAGTTTTAAACAATGGTAATTGTTTTAATAACACACAAAAAAAACTGAATATAAGAAATAATAAATAAAATTAAAATCAATATGCCCAACAATGTGTCATTTATAATACAATAACAAGACAACCACCAAAAAACACGGGTAACATACATGATACTAAAATACAATACAATAAACATTAACTCCAGATTAATATAAAACCCTAATATACAAGACCTTTTTTTTTATGAAATGAAACCATCAAATTTGAAGTGTCCCACTGGGAATTCTGGAAATGTCAATTTATGGCTTTTCACTATAAATTATAAGCTGATTTACAGAAAATTTTTACTGTAAAATTTCATTAAACACCCAATTTTTTACAGTTTTTCACTAGCCAATAGTATTTATAGACATATTTGTAGTCTTTTACCAAATAAAAATCATTTTTGCACTGTGTAATTAGTTTGATTAATTTGTATATGCAATTAACAAAATGTTTAATTGATTTACATCCCTAATATACAGCATAGGCACAATATACTCAAGTAGTAAACACAATCATGTCTGTTCACAAACAGCTGTCTCATGCTCACTTATATTGTCACACCCGTCTGGCTCTTAACCAAAACTCACCCAACAATGTGTCATAAAATCTCAGCTGCTCTTTCTCCTTCCCTTACTTCCATCTCTCATCCTCTCTTTCTCCATGCTCTGATTCATTCTATTTTCCTGGTGATGACAGCTATGGCCTGGTGTCACTCGTGCTTTTAACAGTACAGCTGTGAAAGCTTCACAAGACTCTTTACCAGATCTGTCAGAACCACACACCTACCAACCCACATCTGCCACATAAATGTCTTCTCCGCATGCACACAAATGCATACATGTGCCATGTAAAATGAGTGGACGTGTGCAGGTGTTACTCATAAAACTTTCTGTCATGTGAAAGGAACAAGTTTTGGCACTCAGCTTTGACTAGGATATTGGTTATTGGCGGGCTGAGGTTGGAGAGAGGAGTCTAGTGATTTCACGTCTGACTGGACAGGAGGAAAGGTCTATTTCAGGACAAATATGTGACTGCGGCTAAACTAACCCAACTCCAGGCAGTTCTAACCAAATCAGGCTACAGCTATAATGTTCAAAATACAGTTTGCTCACAATGGCAATTACATTAACATATTACATTTAGTCACTCAGCAGATGCTTTTTACCCAAAGCGACTTACAAATGAGAAACATCACAATCAAGAGCCAACGATACTCGCATTACATTTGTGCCAAAATTATAATATGTGAATACTAATTTTAACCCATTCACATGTGGGATGGGTTTTATTTCTGGCTCGAAGTATCTGCAAAACTTGCAATAAAGAAAATTTACTGTATAGTGAGCCTGAGGTCTGCATTGCAATTGCCAAATATTCAGTGCTTGAGCTTTAGTATGTAGCCACGAGTGCATTTTCAGAGTCGAGAGTCATAGTTTTAGGCTGCATGCAAAATAAGAGAACAGCAGAAGGCAAGGTGTTACACAGCCGGCCTTTAAAATATGAGAGCATCTAAATTATTGATTTCTAGATGACGAGTGTTGATCTCTGGACTCTGTTATAGTGGGGGCTAATGGCAAGTCTAGAAAATTACAGAGGTCTTGCAGCACTATGATTTATCTTAACATCATGCATATTTATACTAATCAAAAAATGTGTCGTTATAAAAAAAATCTCTTTTTAAGATATCTCAGTGTGCTCAGTATGAGCGAAAATGGTTAGTCTCAGCCTGAAACAGCATGGCCAGTTTACCACAGAATGCCCACTGAACATCTATGACCCAGCTAATGCATATACTGAACACAAAAAGGTCAAGAGCTGGCAGAAATCCATTCTGATTGGCTGGCTGCTAAAAGGATTGGAAAAATAAAATAAAGAAAACTAGATTTAGATACACTAATATCATGCTGATATATAACATTCCATTACTTTATTCATAATACTTTATACATACAAATATATATCCCCAACAGAAATAAATGATATTTTCAAATATATTCAAATAGAAAACAGCTCTTTGAAACTGCAGTAATATTTCACAACATTACTGTTTTTAATGTATTTTTGATCAAATAAATACAGCATTGATAAGCAAGAAACTTAGTTTAAAAAAAGTCAGTAGTGACACATAATGAAAAGAATCATGTTTTATATTATGTTTTCATGTTTTTATTGCATTTTATTGTGTTAGTTAGCATTTTTAGCATAATTAAAATAACCCAACTGCCGTTAGACTGAGATTAATTGGAACGCACAATGAAGAAAACATGATTTTTGAAAATTGTTATTTTTGAAGCAATGTTATCTGTTATCTATTATTCATATATATATATATAAACACATTAATTAGAAAGGGTTGTCAACTGGCTTTGAAGTGTATTTGTATTTTGAGTCAATAGCATTCTCTACAAATACCTGTTTATTTAAACAGCTCATACCTGTGCCTTAGGGAGCTGTTTAAATAGTCCTTTCGACATGTAGCTTGTAGCAGTATATGTGTATCACATTGCATTTAGCAGCTTTTATTGCACTGATGAGATCGATAAGAGTTTTCCGATCTCAAATGGGAAAAGAATTCCAATGAGCGTGCATTTGTGTGGCATTAGACTTGATGGAAATGATATGGAAACTCTCTGTGATGTATTACTTCTGAGCAAATTTCACCCTTGAGTGATTTGGACAGAGTTTTCTTTGTACGCAACTGTGTACATAACCGCTGGTGTTCTCTGATTCTGATATTATGTTCTGGTTGCATATAAATAGCGGAGAATCAGATGGCTATGTACTAAGGAAAGCAATGCTTTGCGATTACTAGATCTTTGAGTCAACAAGCACAAGATTTTCTCTCTACATGAAGTCATTCACACTCAGCTTCCAGGAAATTGACTGTAGATGATGATGGTGAAAAAAGGACAACGAAGCACTCAAAATTCAAGACCTCCCTCAGATTAAGGTCACCGCCGAGCTCCATGCTTATGACCTGTCATAAAAACGTGATCCAGAGGCAAGAAAATATGCCATGCCAAACTGCCAGGTAAGATGGATCAGTCAGAGCTTTGAAGTCTAGACCAATTGCAAGTAAATGAAAAATAAATGAAAATCATCTGTAATTCTATGAGTCTGTGATTGTGCATCTACCTTACAAAGGCAAAAAAGCTGTTTGAATCATTTGAATAGGGTCTCTTACACAGTGCTTTTAAACTGAAGGTCGTGCAAAGTGTCAGAGGGGTATTTTGTTCACATGAGAAATATGAAAAATAGTTCTCAAATTCAATTCACAAGTTCATTGGAGGGTATAACCTATATTTACGTATTTCCAACAGAGTCTCATGACCAATTCATACGTATTCGTACAAGGTGCCAAATTTGTGCCAATTCGTACAAATTCGTATGACAATTTGTCTAAAACAAAATCATACGAATCGGCTACTCATAAAATACGTATGATTTAGCAAAAATCATATGAATTCGTACGAGTGAGCCACCTCATACGAATTGCCGTGAGATCGGGTTGGTATTTCTCACATGATACGTTTGTTGAAGATCATAGAAATGTGTTCTCCTGCACTCTTAATAGGATAGTTCACCCAAAAATGCAACTAACCCTCATGACCTTTCACCTGGATTTTCTCAATTCTGAGAAGAAACGTCCTAATTGTGCAATAAAGTTTTGCAATCTTTGTAAAGATTTCTCAGAAAAAGAATTGTGAAATATAAATGTAAATTAATTTTTTTTATATTCAGTGACAGAAACTGGCTTCCATTCTACTAAAATAAATATTATTTCATATTATAATAATGATAATACCTTTTTAGGTGGACACTACCATGAAAATGTTTTACATTGTCTGAACCAAACAAAAGAAAATGTATACAAATTCAAATTCAATCACAAATGGTTATATATTTTTTGTCTTTGTATGGTAAGATGCTCTACACACTAAAAAAAACATGGCTATTCTCCTGCCTTCACCACAATAAAACAATTGCAATTATACTGTAGGTGAGTCCTTCCAGCACCTATAACTGTCCCCATCACCACAGCAGCAGCAGCAAAGCCTGATGGGATTGCCCCTTGAGCTTCAGTCTGCCATCTCCATCATTCTATCAACTTCAGTGTCTGTGTAAACTGAAATGGCATTACCGAGTGAATAACTGAGCATGGCAGATAGAAAAATGTTCCGATCCTTGTATGTGAGGACGCCTTACGAGAGCATGCCATTCGACCGATTGGCTCGAGTATTGTGGTGCCTTTTTCAAGTTCAAACAACACTTTTGCTCTCTATTTGAAACTCTCTGGAACATACAATATACAGAAATGCAAGCAGATCTTCTTTGAACATTTAGGGGGCGGCTGTTTATTGCGTTCCTCTTTTCCAAGCAGGATCATCAATTATGTATAATATAAGACTTTTACGATTAAGGCCTAAAAAAAAGAAGAAGAAGCAAGAAACAAGATTTAAGCCTGCCATTGAAAATCAAACCCACATCCCCCGTCTCTAATTGAAGTGAGTGATGAGCCTTTTTAATAAGAATCAATCTGAGAAAAAAGGAATATGCAGGATTGCGAGACAGGATTAATGCATCAGAAAAAAAAAAAGACTCAATTAAGACTCTGCCAAACTTTGGCAAGCGATAACACATTAGCATTAAACACAGCAACCTAGAGACATCAACATTGAATCAAAACCAAGAATTTTTCAGGTATAAGAATTCAAAACGCATATTTATTGATGGCTTCAGAAAATACACTGCAAATGTAATCAAGGGCCACAAACACACGCACATACACACGCATATATATCCCAGCAGTTCGTGCCACCCTATTACAATTAAAATCACAGGCTCAGCGTTCCCTGGACCCAGGTATTGATGATTCATTTTGCATTTTATCAGAGAAACAGAAATGCTGTTAAAAGGAGATCAGTCAGGCAGCAGGCATAAGGGGGCTCTCTCTAATTGCCTATTCATCAAAAGAGTTCCTCAAGTATATCCAGAGCTGAAATATCACGCATGACAACTGAACCGCACTCCATTAATTATGCTCCCAATGAACCAGGTTCACAACACTCCTCTTCTGGTTATTAGAATCTCAGTCTCTCTCTTCACTGGAGACTCACATAATCAGAGTCATACTTTAACAAACGAGGATAATCATTCACACTGGTAAACAGAGCTGCAGGAATAAATCCTCAGACACACACACACACCAAACTGACGAAGCACTTTTTCTACATCAAATTGAAAAAAGTGGTTAAGGAGGGGGTTGTTGGTACACTGACGAACAATAGCGTGGGTGACGCATTGTGGTTTTGTACACATTGACAAACAAAAGACCATATAATAGCTTTGTACTAATGCTCGCTATTAATGTTGGAAAACAAATTAACCATCACTGTTTGGTCTTTGAGCTTTTAAATTATCTTTGTCAACTATTTACTTAATTAAATGTAGAGTGATGTGCCAAACATGAAAACATAATGTTTATTTTCTTTATTCATGCTCCTGGTCATGCTTTGAACAATTCCTCATTGCACCTTATTAAAAACCGTAGTTTCCAAATCTTTTACCAAAATGTTTTTAACTTTCTTTTGCAGATTATGTCACCAAACAGCTAGCTGTCATATTCATGAGATGATTTTTTTTTCCTCACACCTGCTATGATAGGTGAGAAAAAGCAATAGCATAGATTTCCAAAAACACTCAAGGGAATGATATCAAGACAAAATGCAGATCATTGGTTTTGATCTGTACCAAACCCAAGAAATTATTTATAAGGATCTGTAGTCACAGACATTGGCAAGAATTTTAAAATTAAAGTATTAATGCAAATATAGATTTTAGACTATACTATTGCATTTCACTGAAGTTTTTATGAACTTAAAAAGTGTTTCTTTGGGAAAATGAAGTAATAAGATATCTAATGTATTTTAAATGCATTTAAAATATATATTTGAAACAAAATATATATAAAATATTAACATGTATACAGTATGTTGAAAAATGCATGTTTTGAACAAAATTTGTAAAGTCAAAAAATCGCTTGTTGAAAAGAAACAATAATGTCAGTTTTGGCCAGATAAGTAAACTACAGTATCATTGTAACAGTTCAGCTGGAGGTGCCTGCGAAAGCCACTGGATGGCACTCCAGCTCCAAGTTTCTATTGTGTGTTTGTCTCCGTTGCTTTCCCCGGACTCTTATCATGAACTCATGTCTCCACCCACCTTGTCTGT
>JAUMHE010000043.1:14492121-14504229 GCA_032359235.1 Enteromius mattozi | reverse complement strand
TTAGTCTCTCCGCCCCTCTGCCTTGTTTCCGTTTGTATAAAAGTCCCGTTTGTTTCCTGTGTATTCGCGGATCATTGTGGTTTATTCCCTTTGCAAGCGTTCCATAGTTTCCCTGTGTCTTTGTATTCCTGTGTTCCCATTTGGATATACCGTTGTCATCCTTGCCTGTTCCTGGACTCTCGATTCTGCCGTTTCCCTTGGATCCCGTTCGCCGATCGTCTGACCATCGCTTTGTACTTGGAATATTCTCTCGCCTTTGTCTCGGATGTATATGTTTACCTGTTCCCGACCATGCCTGGTTCTACTGTGTGTGTGTGTGTGTGTGTGTGTACAATAAAAGAGTCTGCATATGGATCCGCACGCCTTACCGTCTCTCTATCGTGACAATCATTATTATGTTTATAAATATCACATCACATTTAAGGGTATATTTAAGTCATAAAATGACATACAGTGTTGTCAAACTAAACAGAATAAAGAACTCACTTTTCACAATCTCAATCAATGTATCATTGAACAATATAGTACAGTCCAAAAAGTCCAAAGTGTAGAGGAACAATATAGGTATGGCGCAACTCTACAGCAGGGGTGCCCCCTGATCCTGGAGATCTGCCATCCTGCAAAGTTCATCTCCAACCTCAATCAAATACACATTAACCAGCTAATTAAGACCTTCATGAACACTTGATCATTTATAATTCAGACAGATTTGTTGGAGCAGGGTTTGTATTGAACAGGAACAGGATTGGGCACCCCTGCTCTACAGCATCTACTGTATCGCCCCTTTATCTGCTAAATATTTCACAGTTGTCCTACTTGTCATCGACGTGTCTGTGGAAATCAGACATGACGTTTCAAGCAAACATCACAGATTTCTTTGCACCAAAATTAATTTTGCATTGAGGAATTTTATTTTAATACTCAGCTTCTCTATTTTTCTTTGCGCAACTCTTGCATTCATAAACGCTGCTGTCTAATTCTATCCCTGCAAGCAGCTGCAACTGCTGACAAACTCATCTGTCATGTGCCAGTGTAAGTGTGTACATGGGATACATTGCGCCTCAGGGTTCTTAATGTTAACTCTTTAGACTCAGACCTCATTTTTTATTCGTCTTTCACCGCGTTTAAAAAATTATTCTGGGTTCAGTACAAGTTGAGCTCAGTCGACAGCATTTGCAGAGTAATGTTGATTACCACAAAATGTATTCCTTCTCTTTTTTTATATAAAAAAAAGCAAAAATCTAGGTTACGGTGTGACATTTATAACGGAATTAAATGGGACCCATTTTTTAAGGAATTTGAAGCTTTTAATTTTAGAAAAGCACTTACATTGATTCTTCTATTAAAACCTGCATTGTCTGAATTTATAATTTTTATGGTTGTTTTAGGCTTTTAGGTGTTATGTTGCTGTGGCAACGAAGTTTTAAAATTGGATATAACTTTACACAGAAAAGGTTAGAAAGCAGTTATTTCATTCTAAATCATGTTCACATATATTTGTGACTTGTGGCTATACTATTAAAATTTTAACACACAGATTGGTGCCATTCACTTCAAGTGCCTATAACCCAGATGTTGGCTTTTTTCTAAAATGGGGCGGAGTATGTGTATGAAAAATACTTTTTGTGTGAATCAAAATTATTCTACCCCTTGCCGACAATAGAGCTTAACTTATACTGAACCTGGAATATACCTTTAAAGGGTTAAAGTGTGCTCAAGAACACACACACTTATCTAGCAGCTCCTTGAGGCACAAGACTGATGAGAAAAAAATCTTCAAAGCCATAAACTGAGGCCTGCTCTGTTCGTTTGATGTGGAGATAATGATTAAGGTACGTAGCAAGAAAACATTTCCATTCGATGGCAAATTGGAAAGTGCTGGAGATGGAGGTCTGAAACTCAAGACGAGGTGACGAAAGATGATTGTCAGGGTCACTGGAAGTTTGTCTCCTAGAGTCAAATGTGACATAATTGGGACTTCAGGCACTGGATAAGTCTGGTTGTCGAGGTTATGATATGCTTTGTTTGGAACATTGGATTTGAAAAGCTCAAGCCGCAGCTAGCGTACGATCACAGCTAAGGGAAAAAAATGCAACAGACATTTTTTCTATTTTCTAATAAGACCAGGTAAATTGGTGGCACCTCGGCCGTGTACACCACTGCCATGGGTTTCTGTAGGAGGACAGCAAGCAGGTGACAGCAAGTAAACAAGATGAAGTTCATCCGTCCTTCGGTATGAGCCAAAATGGCAACCAAAAATGACAGTTCACATTTAAAATTTGCCACAGCCAGCCAGGCACACATCTCGCTGGTGATTTGTGCTCTTCCAGAGAGGCAGTGCATGACTGTGTGAGGAGGAATACATCTGTCTGTCTGTCTGTCTGATAAAGCGGATGCCAGTCCATGTGCCATAGCACGTTCTTCCTCTGCTTCAGGCCCTCCACAGCTATCAGTCCATCATTGTCATACAATAATTCTGCGTGTAATACCCGTCTGAGTCCCACAGAAACTGACATACTGTGTCTGCAGTGAGAGCGTGTTAAACCCACTCAACATCCTGTAGAACAGGCCAATTTAACACAGGAATAAGCCAATTATCTTCGAAGAGTAGGCAAATTTACAATAGGATTTTCACAATTCCTGTCGGACATCCGTGTCAGGGGTTGGGCTCCAACACATTAGTCTCTTTCATGACCACACACATTTTCCTAGACAAAAATCTCACTTTCGCACACTCATAGAGAGAGGCTTCAGCTTAATGCAAACATCATACACTCCCATTCGTAGTCTAGCCCAGATTACACGTCATTAAAGAGATACTGTTAATACAAAAAAAATGGACAGCAACTGAGCTTATGTGATGACTACATCTCTTTTGGCATAAAAAAAAACTGGTTAAAGCAATATTTAGAACACGGTGTAATGTTAAAATACAACAGGCAGAATGTGTAACAATGTTGATAGCTACAAAAATGAATTTCTGCACTTTAAAAGAATCAAAATCTTTGTTTGCGATTGAAGTCAATGAGGTCAATCAGTAAATGTTAAAACACTCACAGTTTCAACAGTACAGCACCAAAACATAAAAAATCTTAGTGTTGCAATGATTTTAGTATATAGGAAAAAACTGCTTAACCTTAACCTACAACAACTGAAAATGATGATTAAATAACAAACATTTATAACAGAATAATTCATTCAGCTGTTTTTATAAACTTGTAAACTTTAACTTTTAAATCCTTAAAAATGCCCCCATTGAAAATTTCAAATGCAATGTTCATAATTTATGCCTTTTTTAAAGAAGAAGAAAAATACATCTTATGGCAATCAACAGTTTGCTACAAATGCCGCCACTTGATGTTAACTTGTACAGAACTCAAGACATTCCTTTGAAATCTGAGATGCCTTAGTGTCAAAGAGATTGCAAAATCAATTGGATTATAATACACTACCAAACGAGACCATACTTCCCGCTTGATAGAGCAGCTGATGTTTGAGAGCTGTATTACAGAGTGGCACTAATCATAGTGTAGGATTTATAGTTGTCATTCACATGTTTGTCTGACTGCTAGAATGGCACAAACCAATCAACCAAATCAGTCTCATTCTTAGCCCCAGTAAGACTGGGCTTCATAACAGACAGTGGAAGAAGAGATGGACTTGTAGATAAATCCACCCATCTTCCATAGCCACTTTTTCCTGTGTTGGTCACAGAGAAGTGCTGGAGACTACTTGTAGATAAATGAAAAGAAGAAAGCACAGCACTCCATATTTGAGCTAAAGACATAAAATTTATGATACTGTTGTTGCCAGATTTTATTGCTGATTTGATGTTATTGCGGCACAAACAATTTTGGAGATTTCAGTTTTTCCCCACTTAGGCAGACAGAAGCTGTATTAATCACACTTAAAATAGCTGCCTGGGGCCATTGCCAAGATGGCTGCCGAGTGAACTGGCTTCCACTGAAAAGGATTTGGCTACATTAAGATGATACCTGGGAACCAAAACCAATATTTGAAAAAGAGAAATTCTCCCATTATCAGACACCACAGTTATGCCCATTCAAATCTGAATAGAGAATGCCTTTTAGATTCTAATTGCTACATTTGAACTCAATGTGTAAAAATAAAAGACGTAGAAAACATTCTACCATGTGCTATAGAATTTTTATTTAGAAAAAAAAATTGGTAAAAATTGGTAACCGAATATTGGTAAGATTTTTAGACATTGCAGGAAGACAATAAATAATGAAATTAATTTATTGATTTTGCACAATCCAAAGACTGTCTTCTTGGTCAGTAAGTATTTTTTTAATGAACAAAGGCAGAAAAAAACAACAACATAAAAAAAAAATTTTAAGTTTGTCAATGGACACATTTCATTTTGTGTGATTAGGTTCATGGGAATAAATTGTTTCAGTTTAATTTCTAGTGGCGAATATTCTCTCTCAGTCCCAATAGCTCTTAAAACAGTATTTTATTTCTCACTTTAACAGCCTATAACAAGTCCCACTTACTGCCTATCAGCAGAGACCACTTCCTGCCTTTGGCACAAAAAGCTCCACTGCCTCCCACAACATATTCAGAAAAACATTAAAATAACAAAATAGGGAAACTGTTTGAAGTACATCAAAATAATAAGCATATTCTCCCTTTACTTGTACATAGGCTTTTTACTTTTCACCTCAGTGAGCTCTCTAAACACAGACCAATCGAAGGTATAACCTCATTTGCTCACTTCACCTGATTCTTTCTCATGGACAGTCTAGAACATTATTTTCCCGAGTCACATTAACAAATTGGAGAGCCACAGTGTTTCTTTCAGCGAAGGTTTTAAACATCCACTAAAAGGTTTCTGTTTGGTTAGCTGGCTATATTCCACTTATAAACACAAAAAACAAGCTATTACATATCCTTGACACTAAATTCCATGGCAGAAAGATGCAACGCAATCAGTTAGTTTCCAACGAGGCAAGTTGCATGATACTAATCGGATTCAGCATGATAAAGAGGGTGCAATGTTAGCTTTAATTCTCACTTTAAATTGGTCTCTGAGGGCCTCTCATCTGATAAAGCTTGTCCATTTCATTTTACACAACAGCCTGCTGTAGATGGCATCTCTTTAGAGGAACAACTCACTCTTTTCTGTGGAAACAGAAACTCTTGTTTTCTAATTTGCTAAGGTAGCGTTGCTATTGCATAATGGGCCTGTTTGTCAAATAACAGCAAATGTTGCAAGTTTGGATCTACAACACAAACACTTTTACATTCACTTATATTCCTCACTTCTTATCCTTTTCCTTGTCCTCCTTGCATGTGCTCATCGTTGCATCTTTTGTAAATTAAAGAATTGCCTAGGGCTGTGAGTGAGACAGTCTTGCCAGTGACAATACCAGCATTTCTCTATTGCCGTTTTCTTGCAAGCAAAGCCTTTGTCCAACATAAGTCGTTGAGCCAATGTCTTGTGTCTATTTCAACATGGATGCCTCTTCATTTTCTCCTCACGCTATCTCCCCTTCTCGATTTCTCCCTTGGTAAATGCAAGAGCTCCTTGGGTGTAAACAATTACAAGCTTATTGCTGACACAGATTGCTGGAGTCGTGTTAAATATAATCAGAGGAGTGTTCACCCGAACTGCAAGCTGCCTCCTGCCTGGCCCATTTTGTAACAGTGAACCTCCCCTTGCTGAAGCTTAGCCAAGCTGAAAGGGATTTTGTGCATCACAAAAACATTTTTCTGCATATACTTGCTCTAAAAACAACAAAAACAACCCCCCCCCCAAAAAAAATCCATTTGTATCTGGGTCCCTTTGATAGCGTAAAATCATCAAAGAAGCCAAATGCATTTCATTTTCAAGACACACACAATTACTGTACAAGAAAGGACCAAAGGGGGGGGGGGGGGGGGTAAGAAAGGTGTGTATACAGACATCATAAACCCATAATATGAAATACATTAAAAAAAAATAATGTTGGAGTGCAGGGGTTTTTTCTTTTCTTTTTTAAACTTCTTTTTTGCTCCTCAAGTGTGTTTTTAGAAGTGTTTCTGAAGTATTTCTTCCTCTGCTTATTATTTTTCTTTGTCCAGCATGTGACAAGGGACAAAGGCCTTTCAGCTCTTATTGTTCCAAGTAATGATGAAGAAGCTTGAAAGTTGATTTGAGAGGTCTTGCGTTATACTTCCAATAGGCAACTCCCCAAACCTCTATGTCTCACATATATCCAATGTTACAAGCCATTAGTACAACCTCAGCATGTAACACAAGCTAACCACACAAGACTTATGCTATCTGCTTCATTCAGAAAAAAACAGTCTGTCGCTGCACTGTTGGAACCATAGCCGTCTGAGTAAGATTTCCAACATATGGTAAGGCTGCACTTTGGGCAACCTGAGTTTGATTCCTGGCTCGAGGGACTTTTCTGGTTCAATCCCCTCTCTCCTCTACCATGATTTGCATGATTTGTCTTTCCTTCTTCTGTGCTATCTAAATAAAGGCAAAAACCTACAAATAAAACTTTAATTTTAAAATTGTCAGTGCTTTGCAAAAAGCATCTCCCCACAGTTAGATATATCTATGTTTGTCCTCTCAGTTAAAGATGTGTAAAGTTTGTCTTTTCTGCCTCTTGCGACAACAAACAGAACTGCACTCCCTCTAACGACCAGTGGTTGGACTAAACGTCTAGACCTGCCCTCAATTCACTCCATTGTTTGGGTCAATGGTCTTGTAATCAGCTGGTTAGGATGCTCAAACAGTGTACAGCTATACACTTTTCAAGTAAATCAACCAGTAATTACTTACAAGACTTATAGGTATATAGGACTTTCTATTTACAGATTATTTGCAAACAGTACTTAAAGCTCGTTATAGGACAGAAACTACAGAAATACAACGCAAAATAATTAAATAATAATAATAATAATAATAATAAAAATAATCTGCAAAAATAATCAATGACTTCAGTCAAAGACATAAACAAATAAATAAAAATGTAACATTTTTGTAGCAATATCGATGTAACGTACGATAAGCTCAAGAAACTATCCAGCATGTTGTTGCTATGGTTACCTCCTCAGCCAAACGCGTTTGCGAACGTCTCTGACTAACTTGTAATCTAACTTTTGTGGTTGAAATATATAATGAACCGTATATATAGACTTACAAAAAGAAATAGCCTACGCAGACCTTCGAGACCACTCACAACCTTTTGTTTTTAGCCTCTTTTGGGAGAGGGGTAAAGCATTAGGCAGGTCAGACCTTGAAAGCTCGGTCAAATCCAAACACATCAGGTAGGTATATAATTTCACTCAAAACCAACGGGAGATGAAAGCAGCAGCAAATGTGCCTGCTACCATCAGTATTCATTATAACAAATAAACATAGCAAAAACAGCGCCTGTCCTACTAAAAGGACATTCGCGCTATTAATATATTTTGGGGAAACACATGGCACGAGCAGCAGAGCGTACGATCCAGCCCTGTCGCCGCCGCGCGCTCGCTCACGCGCAACCAGACTCACTTTGCGCCTAGAAACATTATTAGCGATTCAAATGAGTGTCATCAGTGAAGCAGTCGTTAGGGAAGGGACTAACCGTTTAATATTTGCCCCGCGAACACCGGGGTGTCGGTAAACGTGTCTGGTAGTGCCCCGCGAATCCCTGAACGGCGACAGACAGACAGTAGCGCGCGCGCCATCTGCTCCAACTCTGCGCGCGCTCAGTCATGTGGAAGGTCCGCGTTTCCCGAGAGTGAGTCCCGTATTTAATAACTCATATACTCATATATCATAAAACCACCGCTTGTGTAGGAATGACAGGACACTTGCATTACAGAGTAGTAGAGTACAGAGTTTCTTGACATTGTCAATGAGGAGCATCGGCACTTAGTGTTGATTGTGTGTTGAATTACCTATACATTGATGAAAAACAGTGGTACAGCGGACTTTAGATAGAAGCGGGCACAAACTGAACAAATTAGGAGGATGTTTCTTCTTATTCAAAAGGGTTTACAGCAAAAACAGTCAATTAAAACACACACACACACAACAAAATATATTACATTTGAAATGAACACATTTCAAATAAATCCTTCGTATGGTGCAAGCGAGAGCTTATTCTTTAATCCAACATTCAAAAAAGAGACTCTAAAATATGAAGGAGACAGAAGCGCTGCTTTTGATAGCTCGCGGTAAATTCATCCCGTGTGATCATAGAAAATATGAATATTTTACCTTGTAATGTCGATCTTAAAGGGAGGACTTTCTTTCCTGCGCTGAGTGAGTCTGTCGGTGTTCAATGACAAGCACTGAGTCAAATATGAACAGGGCAAACGCTGTTATCGCATCTCTCTCTCTCTTTCTCTCTCTCCCTCTTCCTCTCTCTCCCATAATAAAACGACTGTTTTAAAATCCCTCATCACGTACTCACTCTCCCTCGCTCTCAGCAGTCTGCAGCCTATCACAACAATCATGACAACTATCTCTTAGAGAAATCCTATGCATAATAGAAAATAAATTCCTATAATTTTGCAATCATCACAATTTACAACATCATTACTCCCTTATTATGGTAATAGTATATCGGGTGAGTGCAGTTCTTTGCATTTCCCCCTACATTTCAATAATTTCTTTTAGGCAAGAGAGCACAACAGAAACACTATGTGAGTCCAATTTTAAAAAGACTATCCTTCCTCCATCATAGAAGCAGAACGAAGCCAGTCAAAGCATAAATGGACGTATTTATCCACCCGGGAATGACTGTTTTCTTTCTGTTTGGTGTTGCTGCCAAGGCTTCCTTTGTGTGTGTACGTGCATCTGTGTGTGTGTTGGGCTTTGAAGGGCACTGTTTTTAAAAAGTGATGGAGTCTCTGACCCACGTTGTCCTTCAGTTTTAATATCACCTCTTTTACGCATGACAATCATTTAAAAACAACTTATCACAACAGCACAGAAAATGCATTTCAATGTTAACAGACACTTCTGCTTAAATGGATGGTTCTCCCAAAAATGAAAATTCTGTATTTTTCCCTAATGTGTTTCCAAATTTGTATTTTTTTTTAGAAGTGTTCAACTGTTTTTTTCATTAAGAAAGTCAAAGTGGTCCAAAACAACATTGTACAACTCATTGTCACATTTCAGGCAATCAGAGTTTGTGTCCTGGTTTGAGGATCAATCCCCTCTTTTCCAAAATTTCTTGTCTGTCCTATAGAGTGCTATCTAAATAAAGGTGGTATGAAAAAAAAATTTAAAAATGTGGCCAAGTATGGTAACCCATTATTTGAATTTTTGCTCCAAGTGAACACACACACTGTGAAGTGTGAACACACACTTGGAGCAGTGGGCAGACAGACTTAGACTCAAACCCTCAACCATTGGGTTACAAGTCTGACTCGCTAACCATTAGGCCATGACTTTTCCTAAATATGGATGCATCTTTTCTTTTGTGTTCTCCGGAATAAAGAAAGTCATATGGTTATACAGTATACACTCCAAAAACAACTCTTTGGCTGGACATGATTTAATCATGGACAGTGTTTCCACCTGACTAAATCAAGTTACATATCTAATTTTAGTTGAGTTTACAGCTCAGTTCACTTTAATTCTTCCTGTATGAAGTATTTTGAGTAGAGGTAACGTTTTCATTGTGCAGCAGCACTGTCCATGATTAATGCTCAGCCAGAGTGTTATGATAACAACATACTATCAAGCTAAAAATTACTTTTCTTTACACACATGATGTTAGATGTTGGTAGTCTAAAGATGGGATTACATCCCTAGCACACCCATTAGATTTGCTTTTTTTTTTATTACTCGTTTCTGGGGAGGGCTCGAAGGCGTTACTATCTATCTCCGCCCCCAATCATCCAATTATCCTATCTTCCTATCAAATCCTCGGCGCTGTCCTATAAATACCCAGAATTCCTTCCTTCTCCATCCACGATCTAAGCATCCCTCCACCTCCCCTACTCCTCCCATCTTCAGGGGGGAGCTCTCGGGGTTGGAAATCGGCTGTCCGCCTCCTTCCCTGCCCGAGCCCTTAGGGCTAGTCTCCCTAGGGCTCGGCAGCCCTTCTAACCCCGAGCTTTCTCCCTGAGCAGCACGCCAAACAAGCTTCGCTTACGTTTATGCCCTCAGAGCTCGAACTCGTGAAAGAAACTTGAATTCTTGTTAGCAGGTCCTCAACCCAAGCACAGGCTCGACACTTCACCATAATGGTATCTCACCCAAAAACACCAACATAATAGTTTTTTTGAAATACCACCATAATAGAACATTAAACATTAACAAGTCTCCCTATTTTTTCATCTTGCTAAAAAATACATAAATAGCACTTTATTTAATAATTTTCTCCCCCTATCCAGCTAAACAAAGCATGATGGGACATGTAAAGTTTATTTTAAACTGAATTATCTAAGCCCAAAGAATGATCTAGGTGAGAAGATATTGCAGTTGCTTTGCTAAATATATAGAAAGGAAGACAGATGGAAAGTGGAAACCGTGGAAAATGATTTAAGTCACCTTTATTTTTATAGTGCTTTATACAGTAGATTGTTTCATAGAAGCTTCATTAAACAGGAAAGTAACAGAATCATCAAACATCAAAAGCAGCTGTAACAATTCAGTTCAGTTCAATAACTGTCTAAAGTTAATTTATCATGAGACAAGTTGAATTTAGCTATAAGCAGCTCTACTTCAACCAGTAGCGTTGTTATTCAACTCAAATCAGTTCAATGTTGATTCAAGTCAATTCAATTAGTTTCAGTTTTGCAAAATTCATCCATTTTGAACAAATTTGATTCAACTATAAAAAAGAAAAAAAATTACAGAAGAAAGTAAAATTATTTAGCTCAATTAATAAAGGCAAACACAGAAGTCACAACCAAGTTTTCTTTTGGTCAATGAGGCAAATTTGCATAACCAACCTGAACCTGCTGTGAAATGTGCGTAGGGAATTCATTCGGCCTCAGGATAAATTCTCAATTGCTTTTCCTATTTAAAATAACCAGATTTTTTCCAGACAAAATTTGCAGAACCCCAGTAAATCTGACCGCACTTTAAGCCGTTCTTTTAAATAACTTCTTTTGTGTTCCACACAAGAAATAAAAGTCATACAGGTGTGTAACAAAAGTATGGGAAGCTATGACAGTGGAAAAATCAGCCAAGCCAGTTATTTTCAAGAATTTTTTAGACGACACAAAAAAGCACAGACAGACTTACAGCTGAGAAAACAGGTGGCAAAATATGCTGATATCTCTCATCCTTCGTCTGCAACGAGCATGTTGTCTCTCTCCACCTGTCTACCTGTAGCTGTCAATGACAATACTGAGGCTTCGCCCATAAGGCCTTATTGCCTTGATCTCCTGCTGACATTTACCATTTGAAGTCCTGTCCTAAGCAGCAGACAATAACACAAACACGCTGACTTCCTCCGCATTTGTGCCAGTGTGTGGGTGTGTGGACGTGTTTGATCCGAGGACGGTTTGTTGTTGAGAGGGCGATGCATTCAAAAAGTTTCAAGCTAGCGAGGGGTGAGGAGGATTATTTGCGTTCTAGTGGTGGGTTGTAAATAATAAATGTGCTGGTGCGGACCTCTGTGAAATATTTTCCACCTGTTTTCCTTCTTTTCTAGCAGCTATCATGCCCTCATCGGATCTGTTATTCTACCAACACTGTTCTAATATTGAATAGTCTGATAGGAGCTGGGAAATCCGCTCAGAGGAGATCTCATTGAATTGGACGTACTTAAAAACGCTAACGGATCTCTTGACCTTTTGTAGCTCCCGAATGGGACCAGGGCCTGCAGATGGCAGCAGCGCCAAAGGTCAAGGGGTAAAATTACTTCAGGTTGTGAAAAAAATTCCACCTACTTTAACATAAAAACTTAAGCAGCTGGTTGTACAAGTCATTGCGGATGATGCATTATTAGTCATGTGACACATATTGTATTGATAGATATCTATGTTTATATCTGTATTGTGCCTTTCACGAGTTCGCACTTCCTTATGATAATGAAAAAGCATGTTTGGCGTGCTGTCTGGGGGGCGAGCCGGGAGATCGGCGGACTCCGAGCCCTAGTAGTTTGAACCCTAGCGAGGGCTGAGCTCGGCGTCCGG